>JAIPMN010001024.1:23543-38284 GCA_020650975.1 Apostichopus californicus | reverse complement strand
AACCATGACTCAAGAGTTTAAAAGTTATCAGTAGTTTATCCTCCTCACCACACCCCCCCCCCCTCCCCACCCTCCCTCCAATTCAGGAGAGGGCCACTTTTGTTCAAGCATTGAAAAGGGTTCTAAAAGTTAGTTTCAAGGTATATAGTCTTGTTAGATCAAGGCCAAGGCCCTCTCACAAGACTTTTACAACAGTTAACTCCTTGGTCATTGGTAACTTGTTACACCCACACTCCCAAGTGGGCACAGACCAAACAGTCTCCTGGGGCACTACAATGCACCACATCAGCGTGTCCCCTGGGGGACTTCCCACGGGGGGGGGGGAGCCACAAACCAGCACACACAACTATATAGACAAGTTACCCTCGCAGAGCCCCATTTATACACCTGGGTAAAGAGGCGATGGAGACTTAGTGCCTTGCCCAAGGACACAGTGATAATGATCTGGCCTGGACTCAAACCTGCAATCCTTACATTGTAAGTCCATTGTCATTTGACCACAAGTCCCTCAAAACTCTGTTTAACTGTTTAAAAAAACTCCTTCAATTTCTGGAAATAAGTCCTACTGTCAAGAAAAGATCATTACTTTCAACAGTGCTTCACTAATTGTACCAAAGGTAAATTATTTCCAGACCTGATCTGAGCAGTAGACACTACTGTAGGAAGTTTTACCTAGAAGTAAGTTTACTGTACATTTAATAATATTTCAAATTCTTTCAAATTGTAACATCTCTGTCTGAAATTCACTCTATATTCAACAAGCACACACCTGTTGTATATTATTTGACCCAGACTGCCTTACAGTATGCACACCCAATGTCATTGTAATTTTGTATCTATAATGAATAGTACGGGGTAGAATGTGGAATAAACATGTTAATACTGCATCTAGGACCTTCATTACAGTAAGTATATTCTGAGATTAAAACTTTTCTGGTGATGTTTAAGAATGTTGAGGATATACATTTATTTATTTACCTTTTAGGCGGGGGGGGGGGGGTGGCTACTAAACAATCAGTAGAGCCGAGAATTTTAAGTCCAGATATTGATTTTTGAAAATTTAAAAGTGTTGCTCTAAGATTTAATGCTAAGCACCTGTTGTTTTTTAACCTTTCTTTCACCTCAATGTGTAATTCATTACCTAGGAAGAGATCAAGCAGAGATAACTATTATCAAAGAATCATGACAGTCCCAGAGATGTGCAGTCAAAAGATCACAATATATATAATAAATAATCAAAACTTCTGTCAGACAAACTTGATGACTTAGATGTTTCTCAAATAATGCACACTTTGTTGAACGCTGCACTACAAGCAGGCAAGCATAATATCCAACAAAACTCCATAAAACAGACACACTAGAGCCTACATTTTATTTTATATTTCAGTAATTTCAATGTTTTTAAATTCTGTTTTTATTTTAGTAGTGCTGACATGACATTTTTTTTTTAATATAGATCAGTTTGATAAAGATATAAATCAAACAGAAAATAGTTCGTCCCTCCCTTAAAACATGTCAAACTAGAAAACCAGCGAGCCAACAGGCTTTACTGATTCCTTGCCACATTTTATACATGTGATGAAATTAGAATGCAATACTGCACAATACAAGAGTTTTAAACTTTTGACACTCTCCACTCACAAAGTGAACTTTGATACTATTACCTTGTGTATACATGAAACACTATAGTTAGGTTCATGTACTCTCTTAATTAAGGCGAGAGCTAAATAACAAGGTGATAAAATCAGATTGAAAAGTGCATTGGGTTTCATGAGCAGTTTTCTTCATGAATCTGACGTAATGTATAGTGAGGGTGTAAAACATAAAGTAATAGTGAAAAGCAGTGTGATGTGACAAACAATAAATTCACAATGACACAGACTGTCCTGATATGACCATTGACTCAACAACAGGCTTCTTGTACTAGATGTGATACATCAACATATGTACTAAATATGACATCTGTCTTTGTTGAAATATGACCCCTGGTGAACTCAAATGACCATTGACCTCTGCACAAATTAGGCTTCTTGTACACAATGTGGTACAATTACATACCAAAGGTGTGATCTGTTCAAGCTTCCCTTGCGATATTATGCTTAGGAAGGTGCGTTAGTGTAGAGAGACAGACCTGTAATAGGGGACTGAAGTAAATGTTTGGCGTTTATTCACTTCAAATGACCTTTGACCTCCACCAAAAGCAATAATAGGCCCCTTAAAATTTGATATGGTACATCTAAAAACCAAATGAGATCTGTCCAAGGTTCCCGCTCTTGCAATATCATGTTTACAAGGTTTCACAATATGACCCCAAATGACCCAAATGATCTTTGACCTACAACAAAACGACAGGCTTTTTGTATTCAATGTGGTTCATATACATATTAAATATGAGATCTGTCCAAACTCACCTTCTGGAGATATCGTGTTTACAAGGTTTTCACAATTTGACCCTGGTGACCCCAAGTGAACTTTGACCTCCACAAAAAACAACAAGCTTCTTGTACTCATAATGGTCCTCCTACACACCAAGTATGAAGTTGGTCTGACCTTCCCTTCTTCAGATATTGTGTTTACAAGCTGGGCGTCACAAACGAACACACACACATACACACACGTATGTACGCCATCATGAATACAAAGGTTACGATTATCATCGAAACTAAAAATATATGAATATTGGCAATTTTCTTGTTTACAAGTTTTTAAGACTTTTGCCCTTAACCAATTTCATTAGGACTCCTATACTCACTATACAAATTTTTAAGACTTTTGCCCTGAACCAATTTCATTAGGATTCATATACTCACTATACTCACTAAGGGGGCATTCATACCAAGAATTGTATCAAGTTCAACCAAGCATAGTTCTTGAGTTTCAGTATATATGTTTACAAGCAAGTGTCTCATACACAAATGTTACCATAGTATCTAGATAAGAAATTATCTTGTACAAGATTCATCATCAATTTTGATCTTTTTTTTTATAGGTCATGTGCCTAGTATTCGTCAAGTTTACTCCAAAAGAAGCTTTGACTACTCAGCTGCAAACATACCATGACTGCGCACACACTAGATATTCACGAACACAGCCTCTTTAATAGTAAGACCATTTACCTAATAATGCACCTCAAAGTATCACAAATACTGGCCTGTCACATCCTTAACATATGGATAATAGATTCATGCAGTTCCCTTGTTATATTACTGATTTGTCTTCTGGATGTTAAAGTTACGTATCCAAGCGGCAGTGAGCCATAAGTGGGGAAGAAATACAACATATTAAACTGTTACCACCAGTACTAGAAGTGCAAAGCTGAGGGGAGACAGGTAAAGAGAAATGGTGGGGAAAACATCAATTTAGCAAATTCTCCTACAACTTAAAGAGGCTCACACTAACCTGACGATGAAATGGCAAAAGAAAGATACAACAGAAGTTGAAGCGCTCGACGAAAGACTGCCTCCATTCTCACTTTCCGACAGTGTGAGGTAAAAACACCTCCACTCTCCACAGGATTAACTTGTCACAGTCTGTATGCTGCTGCTGTTCTAGGCCCACCGGTGACTACTTATACAGTAGGTAATCCAACTTCTCCTTCTTGGTCGGATCTTCTTGTTGTTTACAAAGACCTGGAAGAAGAGGAAATAACAGAACTCCAGTTTACAAAATAACAAAAAAACAACATAGAGCTTTGAGCCTCTATTTAGAGCTTCACAAAGTCTCTCCTGATATAAGAAAGGTCATATTTTAAGTGCACAACATATTGCACAGCCTGTTCAATTCCAAGAGGTATTGTTATTCATAGAAGGTTCCATGGAAGACATTTGGTGTTGGATAGGTATACATATTTGTGGAAGATAGCAACTTGAAGGGCATCAGGGCAATTTGTATTCAGTAATAGCAGATTTGTTATATATTTCAAGAATGTAAATTAATACTGTTAATTGTCAACAGCAAGGAAACAATTCTACATAAACTACAGTACGACCACTGAATATGTTTCCACTCTTTCAGGTAGTGCTAGACGGAGAAAAGCAAGGAAATAACACCTCCATCCCTTCTCCCCCTGTCTCTCCCTCCTCTCCTCCACCATACAAAAGGGTTACATCCACTGCAAACCTTCAACTAGAAAAGTTGTCCTTCCCAACAATTATCTGGCTTCTACCGACACCTGGTGCACCCTGTCTTCCGTTCCAACCTGGATACAAAGTTAAGCTGTTGCCATTGACAGAAATGGGACACAGAAACAGACTCGTAAACTCAAATTATATTACAGAGCATTTAGTGTGCTTTCACCAGACGGATGTAGAGTAGATATCCTCTAATCCCAAAGATCTATCAACCATCACATATCACAGCATGGTCACCAGAGCTCTACACGGTCACCGTAACAGATTTAATAGGCTGCTGGATGATGGGTCATCGAAGGCAGCCGGTGATTTTCTTTTCTTTGTCTTACAATCGACTTTCCTCCGACAGGATTTATGATCAAATTAATACATTCCTATGCTAGACCTACTTTTGTGAATTAGTTCCACAGAGTCAATTAGTCATTTCGTGCACTCTATCTCATTTGTTTCTTCTGAAATTAACTATGGGCTCAAAACAAGCACCAGTTAATCAAAAGAGACATACACAGTATCTACAGAGCAACAATGCTGAGCTGAATCTCAATACTCAGTTATTACAGACTTAGCCTATAGATGTTACTGTTGAAAGAAGTAGGCTCAGATGCAAAGGGTATAACATTTGCTAATCGTTGTCTATAAGGTATTTTGAGTGTTTCAATTTTCAGCTCAAAATGTGGACCTTCAGCGCTTCTGCAGAGGGGGTTGTCCTAACGTAGCAGTAGGTACAGCTCTGGGTCCTAATGAGTGTGATCCACCATGTACTGTTTACAGATCTCCAAAGATTTTGTACAGCGATGTAACATATCTCAATCTATGTGCTAGTTGTGAATATATTTCAAAATAGGTCGTCTTCATCAATGAAAGTACGAGAAGAATCACAAGTATAATGTCCAATATATTCCATTTCAGAGACTGGGATACAATTTAACTGACACTCAAAGCTAAAACTCAGTTTCATTTCATTTATTTATTTTCATTTATTTATTGAAACCAGTATAAATATAGCATATTTATAAAAAGGAGTACACATGTCAAACTAAAAAAAAAAAATAATAAATATGAAAACCATGATAGATAAGATGTTTAAATGATTGCACAACAAGAAAGCGTTAAAACTATGTACATTACTAGAACTAGGTGAAACAATTAAAAAAAAAAAAAAAAAAAAAACTAAAATATACTAATTATGAGTGGTCAATACCATATGATTGCTCAAATACGTCACACTATGTGTGAATTTGGGAATGTGTGCAGATATTTTACCCAGAAGTGTACGTCAGGGATTCTTCAAAGGAATTCTCAGTGATTTCAGAGACCACAGCTCATAAAGTTTCACGAAACTGAAAAGGACCGATATACGACAGCGCCCTCTTTTGATTAAGGGCATGGCATAGAGCGTAGCAACAGCTACAACTTCATCTGTATATGCAGTACAGTGTGTTACACAATCACAGAGTCCACCACCTTTCTCCCTCCCATCTTCCACATTCATTTTCCACTTCAGCGACCTACTCCCAACTCCAACCCCTCTCCCCCACCCCCTCCCCAATATTCCCAGACCCTATCCATCATAATAATTATCATTTTTCTCTACAGTAATACAGAAGATGACTAAGTACTGCAATATTTAACATTGTCACACATTGTTGGGAAAGGAAGGACAGATAATATTCAAACACACTCCATATAGGGGTTTTATTGACTTTTCACCTTGTTGACAGTTGTTTTCAATGTAGCTGTGTATACCATACTAGTAAGTACTTATATATCTTTACTCACTTGCAGGTGGTGCTAATCACAGCAGGTGGAAGTCGGTATATCAAAGCAGCTTGTTGGATTAACTTGGGGATAATTTTTTGAACTAATTAATTACTTAATACTAGATTCTCATAACAACTATTGATGTCTTAGAATAGAAAAACACTTGACAGAGCTTATACATGTACGTAAAGTATATGCTGATGGCAAACTGGTGCATGTACATACAAAACAACAGCAGCAAATGGGGCAAAATCTGGAGCACAATATAAAAAGGTCCCAAAGTCAAAGGATACCGTAAGCAACACTAGAGCATTGGGCACATGGAAAAATCCATCACCAAGAAATTTGGACCATTAAACCTTAGCTATCAATCTAAGTACCATGAGTTTTGCCTATCGTCAAAAATGTACACAGTATTAAAACTCCATGAATGACAAATTCCAAAGGAAGAGGTAGTTGGCAGTTAACAGGTTGGTTATAAAGATGGGAAAGTGCAATATAGCAGACTCACGACAGGTAAAAGAAGGAGTGAAGCAAATAAACCGCTGAAACTACTCATGAATTTTCCACCTTTCTAAACAGGAAGATAAGTAAGGGCCAAAACAGGAAGATAACTAAGGGCCAAAAGCTTTAAGAATATAAGACTGTTCTGCCTACAGTGTCTACAGCATGTGATTAATAAACAGTCAACAAAATGTTCAGATATAGATAATAAATTCGTTTCCTTACTGCTTATGTAATTGTTCCTTTGGTAGACAGATCTTGGAGAGCCTTTATTGATACATAACACAACAAATACATGGTAGATTTGGTAACCTCATCATAATTTGGCAATGCAAATGTAAAAAGCAGCTTTAAAGAGAAGCAAACCAGTACACTGAAGTAAAACAACAAACACTAGAAACACGCCAACTAATCACACTAATGACAACTAATGAACGCTGGATCTCAGTCACAGCACTGGTTACTATGCTGATCGGAATAGCCAACATATGCTGTTTGCCTGCAGAAAACTCTCAAGGCCAACTGTACTTAATCACATCATTTTTAATGCAACTATGGTTGGTGAAATATGAGAAAATATCCAGGCATGCTTTTCTAGCTCTTTAAATATAATACCAGTAGTACAAAATTACTGATATTCATTCATAGTAAATTTTCAATTGAAATGAAGCTCCCAAGGTATTTCAATGTACATACAGCACTATACTAATTGTGCAAAGACTTTTCTGTAATTCTACATGTTCTGAGTAACTAAACTTATATCTTCCACTTCATTTGTGTGCATGAAGTCTACAAACTCATTATATCCAAGAGTCTGAACTGTACAAAATTTATAACATCACGTACGTATAATGTACAATTTTGTTAGCATTAAAAAGTTGTCACCCAACATGTAGGTCAAAGTTGAACAATTTGAACTATATTTCACCCAGTCCAACAAGGAAGTTAGCGATAAAATACTCTTTTGATGCCAATGATGCAGTAATTGACCAGCAAGGAAACCCACTCTCAGTTTATCCCATGCAATTGTCATGGTCCATGCATAGATGTTCAAGATTCATTGAAACAAAGACATAAACGTATAGGACTGATGGACATCTGTTTAAATGTTCTGCTAGGGAAGCTTCAGCCACTACAAATACATGTAAAACAAAATGTAATGGCCCTAAAGGTGTGAGGACAAATGTCCCACATAAACAATGCTGACTTTCATATGGTTATCCAGTGATCAGAGAGTCCATAGAAGGACAAACAAAACTATCCATGGGGTTGCCTACAGGTGTGAGATAACCAATCAGGAAATTGGCCACTCAGTGGTCCTATTATATTAATTTTGTTGGATGACAAACTTTCCCATTTGGACAACCCATAAACTACATTTTGGTTGAATTTGCAATGATCCAGTGGTATACACTGACCGACTAAGGAAAGATATTCACAGGCCTACGAGAAAACATAAACTTTAGTTTACCAGGGTCGAACCACGGAGGATGAAATTAGACATAAAATTCTATGGGAAGACATTAATGAATACATAAATACATCAGGGTCAGGGACGTACACATACAACACTTTTCTTCATAAAATTCAAGAAAGTTAAAACCTTGCTAATTAGAAGCATCAATCAATCTGAAACAGGAGCTTCAAAGCCTCATTATATAAAGCATGAACTGTAGCATTATCCTTTTTTATGGTACTATTGTGTAAAACTAATCATATGACCATGATGATATACCATATCTAGCCTCTTCTAACAAACACTCAAATTCACAAAAAGAGAGTTATGTACCTTTCTTCTCACCCACATAACTTGTGGCCAAACACAATCAATTGTAAATAAAGCATATCTGTATGTTTTGTGCAGCGCTATTCAGTGTACAAATATAGTGATTCTGAGAAAAATGCGCTTTTACTACTGTAAAGCTAAACAGCTTATAGCAGTACAGTATATAGCTTAACAGATTGAAAGAACTGTCTGGAACTTTTCTAAAACCTGAATTATGAGTTTTAAATTTTATAAAACAAGTACTGTTGTGAACACATTGTTTAACTTGTATTGTTTGACACTTGAGGAAATAACACACAGTATTTCAGTTAATATAATGTTAAAGACTAGACCAGCATTGGGTGATTTTGTTTAAATTAAATTTAAATATATTTGTATTCTACTCTATATTTGCCATGAATACATGAGTATATTAACTTAACTTGTGTGTGTGTGTATGTGTGTGCCCTGTTCGTGTGTGTGTGTGAAGTACTCAGGGCAATTTTGGAATGGTAGTCCGGTCGTTGAAAACAACAACAAATTTGTTTGCCAATCAAACTCAGCTGTGGAGGTTGTCCAGCAGACGATTTGTAGCTTACTGTACATGAAATTCAGATTGCACTGTAACCAAATACCCCTGCAAATAGGTAACTTAACTTGTTACCCCCCCCTCCCCCCCCCCCTCAATGCTAGTGTTCTATTCAACAAACCAACACATATCTCCTACAGTGTACATATTGGTCACTGTTATTTTCATTGCATGAATGAGCAGTTACTGTAACAGTAGAGCTACTAACAGTATATACAATATATTTGTTAGGAAAAAGCCACCACTGGTACTGCTGTTACTGCCAATGTACTTCAATGAATAATTTATATAATTTATCCAGTATCGCATGCAAAGTAGGTAAATTGCTATACTAGTGTAAAGATGTATATACTGTAGCACTTTTTGCACCCAGGAGCCATAGTATTTTATAAGTTCAGAGCCTTCAAAATAACTGCACAAAATTTGAACATTTGAACACAAAATTTGAAGTAATGACCATTACTTGATTGATCCTTTTCATGTTAAACAAAGGCTTAGCCAACAATTTATTTCTTTTAAAATTTATTTCACTTTACAATTAAAATAAAAAATTTTGACTTAAAATCAGTACTTTTATGAAATATCAACTGATTTAACTTGAACAACTCTCGGTTGGACTAAACAATTGTGACATTTCATGATAGGAAGAAATGTCCTTCTTCAGAGAGCTGACAAGACCTTAGTAACAAAATAATGCAATTAGTGAATCCATCAGCACAGACAAATATTGGTGCTCCTTTGTTCTTTCTTCCTTTATTCCACCCGTGCCCCCTTTTTCTTTGGCTATGCAATTTTATTTTGTAATTAAAAATCTTCTCCATACTTAAAATGTATACCAAATAAATCACTTTTCAAATCTAAACTAAAAACCTACCTCTATGCTAAACATTTTTCAATTTGATTTGTAATTATATTTCATTGTTGCATTATTGTTTTTGCTTTTCTTTCTATTCATATTAATATGTATGGCGCTTTTGACAACTATTTTGTTTATAATTAGCGCATTATAAATCTTAGTTATTATTATTATTATTATTATACTATCCTCAATTGAACACCTAGACTATAATGGGATGTGATGAAGAACTGTCAACAAAACCTGAGCTTTGTAATAACTCTGCTAAGGTCTTATTGCATCCCTTTAAAACTTAAAACTTATGTCTTAAACAACCTTAATATTAGATCTAATATCATCAAACAATAAGCACAAACTGAGGCATAAAAATCAAGTTAAACTGAAAATCAAAGCTAGAGATTACTTTTCTCTGTATTATATCTGCATTATAAAGCATCACACATATGTTTTCATTCTTGTCCATTTATGAACAATTGTAACAATTTTTATTTAAAGTTTACACCAAAGTGCAAATACAACAGTACTGCAGCCTGTAATCCTAAGAATAAACCAGTTTTGTTTGCAAAAAAATTAAGTGGTTCTCTGCCTTCCAATAGGATGAATACACAAAATGTTTTTATACTTAAAGAAAGCCTACTTACTAGGTCCTATTGGAAATTCCCTGCTGAACATGACAGCAAACCAACATTTAGCAAAAATCACTGCAAATTAACTTGTTTAGAAAATATTATTTTTTCCAGTTACAGGTGATTAAAATCTATGGACTAGTCACGCAATACGGTGTTTCACCTGATATGACAAGAAACACACCCACATTTCAGGATAAGGCTTCTTGCCAATTTGGCAAAAACATATTCAATCATGAAATTGCAATGGTGATAAGACTTCCTAATGAAGGACACTAATAACTATAGAATGGTATATATATATTTGTTAACACAGAAAATTGAGAATATTATTTTGCCCTACAGTATCTTAATAGAAACCTCAAATCCTAATGCAATTGTCAAGAGCACAACCAAATAAAGGGCAGCACCTCAAGTTCAACTATTAACAATCTTCTGGGAAGGGAAGTTATACAGCCTAGCATGCTAGGCTACTGAGCCTTATAAATAACATTGTAGATGCAACTTTGGGAATTGTGCAATAACAAGTTACGCTACATGGACAATCAGGTTAAATTAAATTAAAAAAAAAAACATTCTTAAGTCTAAGTTTTACTTCTAGGCCTAGACTAAACTTGTAACCAGGTAGGCTACAATGGATAGTCACCCCAGGGAAGCCTTCACACAACATCCTAACTTTGCATCCTTGCTGTGACCACTTGTACTAAGTTTCAGTTATTCTCCGCACACGGTACTTTCCACTGATTACTTTCGGCGGAAACATTTCTTGTTCGGAAAACAACTTTTTTTTTCACGTACATGTACACTATAGTTTTCTTCAATTTTAGTATAAATACCAAATCCAGGATTATGAAAATATCGTGAGAAAGTATCACAGAAAGTCGATAAGGATGGTTACATTGAGTTCATGTCAGGGAAGTTAAGCTGCTAATAATTTACCGGAGAGTAAGGGTGTATGTAATTAGGGATTACGTAAGGAAGTACAACTTACAAGGCGGTGGCGGTCCGGGTAAAAAGGCAAACGGAGGCCCGTGTAATGAAGGATTAAGTACATAGTATTAAAAATGTTAAAAATGATATGAAAAAGATACCTAAAGGATGAAATCTTAGCGAGACCAAATTTTTACGGCAGCTCACCCTTTTCACCTTCACGCCATATCGAAAAACTACGACCAAATAAGGTGGCGCTGTTTAACTAAAATTAATTACCACCGCCACTTGTACTAAATCATCATTCCTCTTCCGAAACTAAGCTAGTCTTGGAGCTAAATTCTCTCCTGCTACAGTCAAATTCTGCTCCATCCTCCTAAATCATTTCAATGACCCCTAATCACTTCAGTAAGCTATTCTGCTCCTGGCAAAAACGTTGTTTTCCGCTGACAAATTTGGTGTGCGGAAAACACCGTTTTGTGTCAGCGGAATGTACAGTGTGCGGAGAATAACGGTATCCCTTGCATACTATAAGTACACTTCTAGAACATTAGCTACCAGCAACTCTAGAAATCCGATCAGAGTACTATTAATTTATCAATAACTTTAGAACTCTAGTCTAAGTTAAACTTAAGAGTTTGAAGTGTAGCCTAACGTTGGTAATGGTAGCCTAACTTAGTCCGACCCGTAAGCTAGTATTATTAATTACAAGTACAGTACATAAACGTCAGTAGGCTACACGGTCATAACAAACTGACCATTGCACGTAGCCAAGCCAATCTACAAAAATATAATGAACAAGTTATAGACCTACCACTTACCAGTAACGACCGAAGCAAAGTATTGAACGATAACTTTAACTACTCTTACTACGGACAAGTGCAAATGGCAAACATAACGTTGACATTTACATGACAACCTGTAAATCTAACTGACCTTCAATTGACAAAACGATAGATACAACCCAAAACTTAACTGCTCTTCCTGTAATCTTTGACTGTAAACATTACAACTGCTACTGATTAACTCACCACAGTAGTTCTAGTTTAACGCTGTTACGTTTAAGCAGATCCGAGAGCACGCAACAACACAGACAATTGGTATAGCCAGATCAGACATATATTCAGATCAGAAAGGGGTCATTGGACTATACACTACAGTAACACTATTATGTAGTGGTGACCTACATAAACAATTTGTTAACGCTATCCTCGAAGGACGACTTGAAAAACTTGGAAGAGCTATCGATGAATGTATATCACACATTTCTGCTTTACATCTCTAGCGCTCTTTTCTTGATTCCTCTCCCGATTTTTTTATACATTAATTGTTTGTATTATTCAAGCATAACTGTTTCCTGTTGCCGTAACTGCGGGACAGGGGGAGGGAAAGGGGGGGGGGAGGGGGAGTGGGAAGTGAATATGAACGAGTCAACTGATATAATAGTGTCAATCATCATCAATTCACAACGGAAACCACTCAAACTTCTCGATAGGGATCGATCGAGGCGATTTGACAATGTTTATAACATATACAAGCAAATACCATTTGTTTGTTTGTTTGTTTTATTCGCACTCAGATTGTTCAAAATACAAAAATATTACAAAGACATAATAGACAAAAAGGACGAAATTGAAAAAAACAAAAAGAGTAACAGGAGCTAAACCCATTGGGCTGACAGAACGTCGGCCCATTTCCAATGGGCCCCCATAAAATGATATGATAGCACTCAAATATAATAATCTCCAAAGAGATGACTGTATGTACCCGTACCGTGTATTAAATTAAGTTTTATATTCTACATACCATCAGTATAGATAAATCCTTTCTTTTCACGATGCTTTGATCCTGCTAATTATTCTCGACCCAAACGAAAAACTACCATTGGCATCTGCCTTATACCGAACTATCGGGATTTCATACCTCACAACTCTGGTCATTAAATAATGCTGTAATATATAATGTCATGAAAAAGGACGTGGTGATATTTCAAAAAGTACAAGATGATATTAAAATACAAGATGATAGTATAAAACACACTATGATAATGTAATACAAGATTAATAGTGGTTCTTTTTACCACTTTTTTAACCACAAATTGTTACCACACGTTCCTTTTCGTACGACAACAGCCAGTCCGCGAAAAGGACCACAACTTACGATGATAATGTAAAGTATACGATGTCGATATGAAAGTACACGATGATAATGTAAGCCTTGAGAACACGATGGTGATGATGATGATGATGATGATGATGATGATGATGATGATGATGATGATGATGATGATGATGATGATGATGATGATGATGATGATGATGATGATGATGATATAAAAGAATACGTTGATGATGTAACACAACATGATTTTTGATGCGTTTGACATTCTGACAAAGAGTTGTCGCACGTGTCGTTTCGCAGGATCGCAGCGACCCTGCCCGAAAGGGACCAATACTAGTGAAGATAATGTAAGTAATAGGCCTATAGTGGAACTCGATGATATATCGTTAACTGCCCACGATCATGAAAAATGCGACAGATTGTGCATATCAATAACTCACATGATAGGTATTCATTGTTATTTGATGAGGCTGAGATTATTGTCTATAAAATGAAATAAACAAATTCTGGTATAGAGCTTCGGTACAGTATAGTAACTAAATGCTTTTGAAATGTTCCTTGTTTCGGGAGGGATAAAACACAAGATATTTTCTAACGATATAATATAGGCAAAATAACGACACGTACCTTAAAACTGATTTGTATCTTACGAGAATAAGCGCAAGTTTAAGGGGGAAAAGAAGTAAGGTCGATTTTTCATGGAAGATAATTTTTGTGTGAACAGGCTCCCATATATATATCATACGACGGTCCTCAAACAATGCGACTCATCAGCTGGAAGCGCAAACAGGCTATTATATGAACAGTAGATACTGAAATAATTACTACGTAAACAAGTGACCACGTGTGAAGGATCGGCTAAACTATAGGTCTCTTCTGGTATGAATTGATTCCTCAGTTTCTCACACTACATTGTAAATACCAAGAAATTAAGAAATTGATTTTTAACCATTATCTAATCTGCGTTAAAGATTCTTGAATAACAGTTTTCTTGCCGACGTGACGCACGGTGCCGGAAAATAGCTTGTTGGAGAGTTCTCATCTTAACTTTTCATTGGCTTTTTGGGGCAATTTCCTAGTGAATAGCAATAAATATTAATTCTATCAATTACTACACGTAAACAATATCACATTATAGCATCCCTCACTGATCTGGCAGGACAATTTTTTTCACACAAATATTGGGGACTTTGTTCAGATTTGAATTGTTGCTACATGTAGAATCTGCCGTATCCGTTGAAATTCATCATTATTTCATCATAATTGCATACTATTTGAGAGCAAAAGAGAGTAAATCATCGCAAAATTAACTTCAGAACCAAATCTCTTTAATGAAGCCCAGGCAATACATTTTAACACAATAACTGGGAGAGCAAGCCCCTAATCGAATGTGCCACTGCTCCGTCGCGGAGCCACCTCGCCTCATTAAACCCCATCAATTCTTCCAAAGTAGAGACAT
>JAIPMN010001024.1:0-23533 GCA_020650975.1 Apostichopus californicus | reverse complement strand
ATTTGCCCCCCCCCCCCCCGCCGCTGAGCCACCTCGCCCCATTACACCCCATCAATTCTTCCAAAGTAGAGACATATATTTTTGTTTCGTGAAGGATAACGGGTTCTTGGCGTGGTATTTTTTTCATCCTGCACACCTAAAGTAGGTTAATGATAAGCAGATAGCGATATGGCATGTAGGTCTTGCGTCTACTTCGATCACATACCTCTAAACCGGAAACGGAAAAACAAGGACCTTGTTTTCCATATTTAATGTCTGCATTAATTGATTTAATGCGGACATTAAATCGCGAATTAAGCACGGTAACGACTTGGTTGCAGGATTGATGGCGTGCTTCATCAATTTCTTTCTTGTCGAACGGTTTTAGGTTCATTTACACCACTGCTATACGTGTAATTACCATATCTGGGTAGATTATTATATTAGTAATTTGAATACAGGATACATTTTAGAGTTCTGTGGCAGGCTTATAAATCTTCTTGATGATAAAAAAATGACAGTCTGAAGCATTTTGTGGCAAAACATAATAGCTAAATGTCTTCTTTCTTTTATTTCGCTAGTAAAGGATCATTTGACGGATTTTCGTTTGTTAAGTTTCTGTAGTCTTAAACTAATCAAAACTTCATTTTTTTTTACTCATAATAGATATAATTAAATTTCTTCATGTTTAACTCATACAATGAATAGAATAAGAATTGAAAAAACAACATCAAACAACACCAAAATAATGAATAAAAAATATACAAAATTACTAAGCCATCACATCATGTCCTGCTTTTGTTACCCTTTTTGCGTTCCATGCAGAAGTAAATAGTCGGTATCGAAATCGTTCAGACACGTCATTTAAAAATGGCTGCGTCCATACGCAAGATGAAACTTCCCCTGTTGTGTGTATCTTTGCTTGTTTTACTGCTCCACTGTCAGGTAAACGGCCACGATGGACACGACCATCATGGGCACGACCATCATGGACATAGTCACGACCACCATGGACATAGTCACGACCACCATGGCCATCACCATCACGCAGAGGATCACCACGGAGAAGAACCCCACCATCATGACCACAGCCACGAACACACACACAAGCATACGGAACAACCAGTTGTCAAAGATTTGTACCGTGTCTGGTACGAGGCAATCGGTGCTACATTACTAATCAGTGCTGCTCCATTTCTAATCCTCTTTATTATTCCATTAGATAAAGACAAACCAGGTCAAGAATCATTGCTTAAGGTGTTGCTAAGTTTTGCTTCAGGTGGTTTACTGGGAGATGCCTTCCTTCATCTTATTCCACACGCCATCTCCCCACATGCCATTGGTGAAGATCACAGCCATGAGCACGAACATGATCACGAACATGAACATGAACACGGTCATGGGCATGATCACTCGAGAGATATAATGGTTGGTAAGTAACCCATTTAGTTAGTTACTATTGGCAAGGCCACATCACTGACTGAGACTGAAATGCTAAACTAACTAAGTTTTATCTACAGGCAGATGAAGCCTACTTTGAAACTGGACGTTCATCTTAACTTATTGAAGGCGAAATTCCTTTGTTAATAATGTTATGGTTTATGTGAGTGAAAAAAGAGAGTTTGAATAATAAAACTTGCTTAAAAGTCTAATAGTCATGTTTTACATATTGTATTGAGTAATGTAATATAAGCTGCACTACAACCTCGGTAATGATCAGTAAAGAAATATATCCAAAAACCTCAGAAATACCAGTCTCTTAATCTACTTAAATTTTCTGTTATATACTCAAATGTTATCAGCCATAGGTAAGGGAATATGAAAGACTGAGTTGTGGTAAAAACAATTTGTTAATGTTTGTTTAGACCATTTCAAATATCTCTCTCATTCATGGTTAAGTGGAAGACATGGTTTGCATCACTTTGTTGATGAGTTTACATGTTTAAACCATATCGTGCAAATTGAAGTTTTATCCATGCATTAAATTTCCACCCGTCATAGTGATAACAATTAAACCAAGACTTTGAAGTACACAGTTTATTTATATGGTACACTATAAATACTGTGCCAATCTTATCACCAAAATTATCTTCTATCATATTACAGGCCTCTATGTTCTGTCTGGGATCATTTTATTTCTTGCTGTTGAGAAGTTTGTGAGACACGTCAAAGGAGAACATAGTCACAGCCATGGTGACCACGGACAAAAGTCGGAAAAAAATAACGAGGAAAAGCACAAGAAAGGAACAGAGGGGACAGAAATCAGAAACAGGAAAAAGGGAGACAAGAAACCTGGAAATAAAGCAGCAGAACATGATCAAAATGGTATAAGTCAGTTTGTTTGAAGGAATTCTTAAGGCATAATTTTGAGTTGATTTTGTTTAATTTTTAGCTATATAGTATCAAAATGTCACAACAAATATGTATTGCAGCCCGTGAGATTTACTGCTAAAGGAGCATAATTATTTTTTTAATTGTAACCTGCCCAAGGAAGCTCATCGGTGATTGATTTCTAGTTTAACTTTCTCGGTAGCTAATACCAGCTTAAAAAGATACCCTTGCTTAAAATATAACATTTCACAATAGTACACCTACAGTATGCAGTATGGTAAATTAATGATGCATACAGTACCATGCAGTTTAAATGGAGCGTGTGGTGACTCCGGTATGAGAGAACCACAAGAAAATACAATAACACTGAGGTAGCCGGTTTAAGCACACGTCTATTCAAAAGGGTTAACTGTAAGGCAAGTGGTGAGATATATATACAAGAATGAATGAAGCCTGTTGACGTATATCACCATAGCGTAGGCTGGGAGGTTCAGCCGTTTGGTGTGATGACAAACAATTAATATGAAACTATAATCTACTACAGAGCGCAGAAAAGAAAGAAGTGTTAGTAGATATACAAGGGAAACTGAATTGTTTAGGTCAATGGTCAAGTGCTGTGAACCTTAAGATTGAAGATTTCATGGGTATCCTTTCATTGATTTGTATTTGTTCTTATTTCTTTCTTACAGAAGAAGGGATCAAAGTGGCAGGATTCTTGAACTTGGCTGCAGATTGTATGCACAATTTTACAGATGGTCTTGCTATTGGTGCTTCCTTCCTGGTCGGACGTCCTTTAGGCATTGTTACAACAATCACTATATTACTTCATGAGGTCCCGCATGAAATAGGAGACTTTGCCATTCTAGTGCAATCTGGTTGTAGCAAACGCAAGGTAAGAACGAAGTGCACTGATTAAGAGCAAAAAGCTACTTTTAAGAGACAGGTATAAGGAAAGTTAAGTTCCATGGCCTACATAAGTTTGGTGATTAAGAGCAAAACCTACTTTTAAGAGACAGGTATAAGGAAAGTTAAGTGCCATGGCCTACATAAATTTGGTGATTAAGAGCAAAACCTACCTTTTAGAGACAGGTATAAGGAAAGTTAAGTTCCATGGCCTACATAAATTTGGTGATTAAGAGCAAAACCTACCTTTAAGAGACAGGTATAAGGAAAGTTAAGTTCTATGGCCTACATAAGTTTGGTGATTAAGAGCAAAACCTACTTTTAAGAGACAGGTATAAGGAAAGTTAAGTGCCATGGCCTACATAAATTTGGTGATTGAGAGCAAAACCTACCTTTAAGAGACAGGTATAAGGAAAGTTAAGTTCTATGGCCTACATAAGTTTGGTGATTAAGAGCAAAACCTACTTTTAAGAGACAGGTATAAGGAAAGTTAAGTTCCATGGCCTACATAAATTTGGTGATTAAGAGCAAAACCTACTTTTAAGAGATAGGTATAAGGAAAGTTAAGTTCCATGGCCTACATAAATTTGGTGATTAAGTGCAAAACCTACTTTTAAGAGACAGGTATAAGGAAAGTTAAGTTCCATGGCCTACATAAATTTGGTGATTAAGAGCAAAACCTACTTTTAAGAGACAGTTATAAGGAAAGTTAAGTTCCATGGCCTACATAAATTTGGTGATTAAGTGCAAAACCTACTTTCAAGAGACAGATATAAGGAAAGTTAAGTTCCATGGCCTACATAAATACGGTGTGTCACAAGCAAGTTATTTACAAAATTGGAAACTAAGCAGAAACAACTGATCAAAAAGAACAGTAAGTATAAAATGAAGAGTGGATGCCAAGCCATCAAATGTGTGATGATTTAGGTTGACATAATTTAAAAGTGAATATCTGGGAAAGCGATTTAGTTGTCAGAATATGACATGCCAGCAATTTCAATAGATGGATTATTTTCTTTTCTGTACACTTTCACCAGGCAATGTACTTGCAGTTACTGACAGCAGTTGGAGCACTAGCTGGCTGTATATTTGCCCTGCTAACAGAGGGCAGTGGGGATTCTAATACTTGGATTCTACCTTTAACTGCTGGAGGGTTCATCTACATCGCTACGGTAACTGTCATTCCAGAACTACTAGAGGATTCTAAACCGGGGCAATCGATACTCGAAATCTTGGGTTTACTATCCGGTGTGGGTCTGATGGTTGTCATCGCTGCCTACGAATGATAATATCGAAAATAATATTCTACATCGATGGATGATTTATGTTAGATTATAATTAAACTCCTCAGATTTTAGTTTAAGCTTTTTTGTCATATGCATGGCTCTCTTTCTCAGTCGCTTGGGTGAATGATTGGTATTTTGGCTTGTTGGTTCTATCAGAGTTTTGTACCAAAAAAAAAGAAGTAGCAAGGAACAATTTCCAGGAAAAAAAAATCTTACAAGGTCACTTAGGTTAAGGGCATTGAAGACTCGCCCCAAACCGCGTGCGGCCATCTAATTAAGTTAACTTTCCGTTGCTTGCAAGTGACGTTTTGTTTTGTGTCGCTACAAAATGCAGACAGTACAGAAATAGTGATACCTTGTTATCTTTAGCTGGACCTGAGATGTCCATCGCTGTATTGTTTGTACACTGTGCTGTGGGTATTTACCGCAGCTGTATGTACTGACTGTACACTAGTGTCTAATTACCGATGGAAGCAAGCTGTGTGTGTGTATTTTCTGGGATCGATGGTGGTGCCTAACACTTCTGTTACACCTCATTCGAAACTAGGTCAGAGTACCGGCATTAGACGTTTCTTTTTGCGCGAGTCTTCACACCCTTTAATTGCTTTCCTTTCTGTAGTCAATAACCCATGTCTAAGGTGTATGGTGTGCAATAGAGTTGCAGATGACAGAGGAAACAGCTGTTTTTTTTGGAGAAACAATTGTATTGTACTTAATCAATCATTATCTTTGCCCATGCAATGAGCATAGATTCTGCTTTCTAGTAACCTGTCGCAAAATTACTACACTCTGTGATTTGTCTGCTGGTTGCAATGAAGTCACGACAATGGTAAAGAAAAATTCACAGAACTTTATCACAGAATAGTCTAAAGAAATGAATAAAACTAGTAAGGGATTTGATTACTCCTTGAATTATGAATCCTTCATACTCTAAAAGGTGTATTGTTCTGCACAGTTCTTCTTGCATTTGCCCTGGCAAGGTAAACAAATTGCCTTGCAAAAGTTTTGCAATAAAGGTACAAACTTCTGTTGTTCTTGCTCTGTGGAAAAAAAATTTGCTACATCAGAATTTGGAAAACCTGAACCAGCTGTCATGGCTTTTTAGGAGAAGTTGTTAATATCACAAAGGTTTTGGGATTTTTCTTTTGTATTTATCTCTCCATAGGAAGGATCAAATTTATACCAAATCAGTGTCTCAAATGAGCTGTAAAGTTGCAAAAAAGTGAGAGTAGGAAAAAATTAGTACTTCAAAAAATTAGTACTTCACATTGTCTTTAACAGTTTTAAAATCAGCCATAATCTTGCTTTTTATTCCAATCTTGAGTAAGTGCTGACTAGCAAGAGCTTTGTAGAAGAAGTAAAAAACCCACATGGTAAAAGTGTACTACTGCTAAATTCTTACTCAATTGACTAATCTTTTCCTGTTTTCATTGAGCTTGGTGGATTGATAAATGATGTCCAGTTTAGTTGTTCACTTTTGTGCTTTTGTTTCACATCTTACAAAATATGGACAAAACATGTGACTTAAAGACATTTCATATGAAGCAACAACGAATAGTATTTACATTTATGGCAGTTTGTCTATCTTAGAACCCATTTTATCAATGAAACTCAGCCGCAAAAAATAACGTCACTTTGTCTTATGGACAACTTGCAAGATTCCTTATAGATGAGTCCTGACTTATATAGTGGGTCAAGATCTTGGAAAGGTTCAAAAGCTATCATAGATGCACAATCGATTTGTTCTTGCATGGATTAACTTTCTAGTGGGTATGTAATCTACAAGTATTCATTTGAGCGGCAATAGTTGCAATACGAAATGTGGTGTTTTAAATTTGCATATCATACTGTATAACGTTATATCTATGTCTTTTGTTACCAGAACAACTGAATGTTACTCTTCACTTGCAACTTTCTTTAAAAGCTTCGATAAAAATAAATGTTCCGTGTTTTTATTTATATTAGTAAATAAATTAATTAGGGTACCTTAGTTTCATCGTACATAGTAACTTTTATGAAGAGGTTTAATAGTTTAATGTCTTGAATATTTCAAATTCATAAAGGGCTGACCGGAACTTGTATTGAATACTAAATACAAGATCAAATTTGATACCTGATATACAGATATCTTGTTCATATTATGATTATAGGTATTAACAGTATACATGCATGGATTTCTTGTTTCATTGATTATCATAGATGTTATGGATATCTGATGATAGATGTAATGGAGATCATGTCCATGAAAGTTATGGATATCTTATCGCATGGATATGGTGTTCATGGATTAATGGATACCATGTTACAAGGATATTACGAATATCTCATTGATTGCTGTCATGGAGCTTATTCTCATGAATGACATGGATATCTTGTTACATGGATATTATGCTTGTGGATACCTTGTGGATACCTTGTTACAAGATATTAAGGATACCTCATTGATAGATGTCATGAATATCTTCTTACATGGATAACATGTTACATGGATATTATGCTCATGGACATCATGCTCATGGACATCATGGATACCTCCTTACAAGAATATAACATATATCATGTTACATTATTTTCATGGGATATTTTAATCATGGGTAGGGCTTTCATTTTTCTTATTGTGCATAAGTGGGACATATTCTTAGTTTAATGGTATGGTCTAAACAATGTTATATCTAAAGTTACGCACGCATTATAATGAGTGAAATAGCTAGATCAACTTACTTGTTGATACATTAGCTACATCAATGTACTTGTTGATACATTATACAGTAGCTACATCAACATACCTGTTGATGCATGATACATTAGCTACATCAACATTCTTGTTGATACGTGGTACATTAGCTACATCAATGTACTTGTTGATACATGATACAGTAGCTACATCAACATACTTGTTGATGCATGATACATTAGCTACATCAACATTCTTGTTGATACATGGTACATTAGCTACATCAATGTACATGTTGATGCATGATACAGTAGCTACATCAACATACTTGTTGATACATGATACAGTTGCTACAACAAGGTATTTGTTGATACTTAATACATGATACAAGAGCTACATCCTACTTGTAGCAAAGCAATTACGGCCAAGCAATCATGTTTGTGTATAGAAAAAGAAGATTATCATCATGCTTCATTTGACATGGTTGTCATGGCTTTATCATTTGACATGGATGTCATGGCTTTGTAATTTGACATGGTTGTCATGGCTTTATCATTTGACATGGATATTATGAAGTTTTATAAGTGAAGCAACTTTACTGAAGGAATAAGGAAGATGATGATTCTTCTTCTTCCTTTTCTATGTTTGTTTGTTTCGGTCTGTTTTTCTCAGCTTAAAAATCCAAGAACAACGAAAAGTGGTAACACAGCTATTTAAATTTTAGTTTGAAATGATTATCATGTTTTTGATATCATTATTTCTTCTTGGACAACGTTTATTCATTTTTCTTTGTAAAACATTTGTTTTATGTTACATTGGATAACTTGCATGCATTAAAAATGTGGATCACGAGAAATAAAAATGTCACCGTTCTTTTTTTGTCGTTACAAACTTTGTAATTGACAGAAGTATAGAGTACAGTTATAGGTGTTAAGATATTACAGACATAAGTTTGTCGATCTGATTCATACCAACAGTACACAAATAGGGCCGCATGATAACAGAAAGAATACAATAGAATAGTCAATCGTTGCATAGCAAGCAATATCTCGACAGCTACATGTTATATAATGACTGCCCCATAACCAGAGCAATTGAAGATAGTTTAGTAGAAAAAAAGGCTCAGGAGGGACACTCAAGTCCCCATCAAGGACCTTATAGGAAAGGAAACAAACCGAAGACACAAAAAATCAGACCCGATTACAATGCTTTAAAGGCCTTGTCCAAAGCATTCTTCAACCCATTCACACTACGTACTTGCAAGTACAACTTTCTTAGGCAAACCATTCCACTCATTCACAACCCTACCAAAATAAAAGTTATGCCGAATATTAAACCTTCTTTGTAAGAAGAGATATTATACCAAACATGTCCAAATAATGAGCAAGTTATGCCTGTATTATTTTATTTGACTAGTTTTTTATCAAGCCATCAAATAATTTTTCACATCCTTATTTATAGTTTAATGCACATTACTAAGTGACACGTTGAACCCTCTCCGCAGTAGCTTGGCAGATGCAGTGGGAATCGTGAATGGTTTTCTCCTTATCTCTCTCTTCCCTGAGTAGATTGGCAAGCAGCGAAGCAGTTAGAATAGCTAACAAATTGTGTGTATGTGCTAGAGTAAATCTTGGTTCATCGCTCTTACAGAAAAATGTTTTTACGAGTTTATTATCCTTCTTTGTCGTTAATGAATACTTCAATAGTCAATTCCGTAAGTTTGATGTAGGGGCCAATGGTCTAGGATGAGTACTCTTAGGGTTTTTTACAAACCCTCCTCCTCCACCCCTCCCCATCTCTCACGCACATCATTGATACAACAAAATAAAGTATGGTGCCACTACGTACTATGGGGACCACCCCAACCTAAACAAATATGAGAGGGCGCACCACCGATAAAGGCTACAGCTAGCGGAAGGCTAGCGTAGTCTAAACGAGAGAAAGCACCGGTGCGCATCTTAGAACAATATAGGTAAAACAAGATCGGATGTGTACCAACTTCCATGCACCTCATTACAGCTTCATTTAGTTAATCCATAGTACCGTCTAAAGGTCTTATTTAGTATCCTTCATCATTCCTCGAAAGGATTCTCTAGCATAATGGTAAGTAACCCAAAGGGCAAATCGCGTGCGCTTAACTGGAGCTACGTATAAACTGGTTTTGTAGACTATGCTTTACAATACATTGATACCTATTGCGCGATAAAGTAGAGATTGACTCGAGGACAGCAATGTGTAGTTTAGATGGTTATTTATGGTCGAACCAAGGAATCAGAAGTAGAAAGCTTGATATGATACGATATAATATACTAATTACACTTGTTGGAAATGAAATTCACTGCATGATTCATTATTATAAATAATGTTCAAAATCTGTAGCCAATAGGCAATACTTACTAGCCAGATCAGTGTGTCACTGTCAGGTTGCCAAGCTAGGCCTAGTAATTATTGAATACATAGGCCAAGGAAATGGAGAATAGGAACTAGCCAGTCAGATGGATAGCGGGCCACTACTCCTTGGCCAGCCTGCTAGGTGAATGACATGTTTCCCTATCTGACTGGAAGCTGGATCAATAATGTGTACTGTTTACTTCATCCAGTTGCATTCTTTTATTTGCCTGCCAAGTTGTGCCAACCATATGAGAAATATTGCAATTTCTTATTGACTGCCAGGTGAATAGGCACAACCTTATTTTAAACTTTAAGATCACTGTGAGACTTGTTAACAAAATGAGGATTGCCATTTAACACAAAAAGATTTTGACTTGTACACCATTTCTCTTGATTTAAGTTATTGATTTTTTTCTTTCAGCTGTTTTACTCTTTCTTCAAGTCACTGGTTGGGAAAGATGTGGTGGTGGAGTTAAAAAATGACTTAAGGTATGTAACAATTTCTGTCAATCAAAGAGAGATTATCAACTTCTTCAGCTGTATGTTTATATCTAAAGCTTCTAAAGTAAGAATGATTTAATTGTCACGGTCCTAGTTGAATTAACCAGCAACGTACGTTACTTAACTTTAATTTGGTTGTTTCTTCATTATAATATTATTTTTGTTTGTTTGGTAGTATCTGTGGTACTCTGCATTCGGTGGATCAGTTTCTGAACATCAAGCTGACAGAAATCACTGTGACAGATCCGGATAAATACCCTCATATGGTAAGAATAATAGAGTTTTATTTTTCCTCCAAGCCCTCTTTCAAGATTCATGTCGAAAAGATATTTTGAGAAGGATACCGTCACCTTATCAACTAAAGTTTTGCATAAATATACGCACCTTCAACACCTAGTTGGTCTCTTCAATGGAGCATATTATTTTGTGGACCTGAACCAGTCAACTTTACCGCAGGTGTAAGAAAGTGAGACTTATAAATGTGTAACCATTCAAATGGAATGTTTTCCATCATTTCAACCCATAATGTAAAATATTGTAATTTAATTAAGAAATGTACTTAACATCTTAAATTCATACACAAGATCATATAGATAATAAACTACTCATTCTGGTTTCCTTTATTGTGGACTTCTTTTGCATTTCATTTCCCAGTTATCAGTCAAGAACTGTTTCATCAGAGGTTCTGTGGTGAGATATGTACAACTACCTGCAGATGAATGCGACACCCAACTTCTCCAGGATGCAGCAAGGAAAGAGGCAGCTCAGAGCAAGCAGTGAACAAAAGTATTGTGGTAGACATCACAGGAAAGTTAAGCCTTATTGGCAACAAAAAACTATGTAGAGAGAACTATGTACAGCAGACTAGACCAGACAATGGTGTGCTCCAGGTACAGTTTGTACACAGAGATACAATTACAAATACCTAAGAGTTAACAAGATCAGTTTCTCGTTGCAACCAAAGTGAGTTGCAGACTTGGATGATGAATGAGCTCTACAGAGACTTCTCAAAACTGATGGAGTGACAAGTGAAAGGTTGACTGTATTTCATAGAGAGGTTTGAAATGTTTGTCCCTGGACTTTCAAGAATCATTTTATTCTCGGTTCGGTACTTCATGATCAAAGACGATGAAGACTTATTTTCATTTAACAGAGGTTTTGCAAAGTATGCTAGATAAATGCAGCATGGTAGTTGGTGGTATATTCAGTAAATATTCCTCCTTTTCCAGTAAAATTACCTTCTACCTTATATCTCACTGGCACTGCCACTTAACTCGTCCCTGCGTAACCCAAATAATCAGGTGATAAAGCCCGGGTGCACAGGTGGAATGTGCCCTCCCAGTGTTGTGGAAAGCCTCAAAAATGGCTATTGAACATAAACAAAAATAAGTGTCCCTTTTTGGTGAAAAAGAACCCTTTGCCACTTAAAACTGCCCCACTGTTGAAACACATCTAAAATACTAGAATTTGTGCTACAAAGTACACAGGGAATCCATTTGTACAGATAGTTTGGAGGTGGCTTTGTGGTTGCCCCTCAATTCTAAATCACATGTCCAAGTGCTCATTAAAGTTTATTCAACCCCCCCCCCCTTCCCAGATTGCACCCACATCCATCTCTGCAAGTAAATCAAATAACTAATCAACTAAGGGTGCTATGTGAGTTCTATGGATTGCACTAGGAAATGTTACAGGCTGGCAGGCATATCAATGTCCTAGGCATCTCGAGTTTGCTGATGTCCAAATAGCAAAAAACATCATCAATGGGACACAGTTTATTAGATACAAAAATTACAGCCATTTGCTGCTAAGCCCTTCAGTACCATCAAATGTATAGTGAAGATTTTTTGAAACTTAGTGACCAGTGAAATGAAGACTGAATGAAACACATCTTTTGATTTTGGTTATAATTTGTCCTCTAATTTGTGGTTCATCCATCTTTTTTGTACTATATTGAAAATACATCAGTGAAAATGTACAATATTTTATTTCATAGTATAATTTTCTTATCTCTTTGTGTTATGGTTTTTACAGATTAACTCAATTAATGCTCGATTGAGAGAGGTACCAGAAAGTGTGAAATGTTTTAAAGAGTGCTTTACATAGTGTCAGATTACTATAAATCCTGATTAATCATGTTTGTCCCATTTTGCAACACAGTATATTTTCCTGCCAGCAAACTAAAATGCGGTCTTTGCGACATTAAAAAAAAAGACCGTTTCTTATGATACGCAAACTAAAGGAAGTGCACATGATGTACACATCTTTGAGCATCATATAACCATAATATATAACCATATACCATTCAATACACAAATATGATTGATGCTTGCATATTAGCCCCACAAGCTTAGTGGAAAAAGCAATATAGCACTCTTTACAATCCAAAATTTTCCTTGCTGGGGAAGGAACAGATATCAGGATACAAACCAAATGACAGGGTTCAAGAATCCCAAGAAATGATTGAAGATGATTTATTACAATCACATTGCATAATTATTAGATCACATGTTTAATCAATCAAATTACCTGCAGCCCGTCGATTTAACAAAAAATGTTTTGAGATGTCATTCCAGCAACAAGTGAGCAAAGCCATCCCACTTATATGAGAAGATGCCATTTATCACTGCTGAAATTAAAGCACACCCATTAAAGTATTATAGCTTCTCAACCAGTTGGCCAAGATGATGTGTAAACAGTACACAGTAGATCGTTCACCAACCATTAAGTGCACCATACCTTGTATCCATTCCCTTTCCAAGGGACTCATTATAGTCAGTTGACGCAACATTGCAATGATCATACGGTTACTGTCTGGTTGTAAGGGGACTGGGGCAGCGAGTGGAATAAGTTTTCGGTTCTGGTACCCTGGTTCTATATTAGCTGACTTGTTGTTAAAGAACCCGTAAAAGTATGATTAAAGAATAAGTTACTCAAGAAGCAGCAAAACACATGTGGATGTGAGATCTTTCCAGTTGCATACAAGTGTCCAGTTAAGAAAACAACATGAGGCTTTGAAAATGTTAAATATGTGTAGAAATGTTATATATAGAACATATCATTTCTAAACTGTCTTACTACATCTTAAGTTTGAAAAACACATAATAATAAAATAAAACCACAGATGTTCTTCAAATCTGGGAAGCATCAATGGTTGTTCAAAGAGACTTTAAAAGGGCATTATGGGACACCATATTGACAGGAATTCTTAACACATGTTCAACCATAGTGTGAAATTATCAATATGACACAGGAGTGCTCTCAGAATGTTTGTGGTACCCACACACTTCCCAATCTCTTGGTAATTTAAGATAAATGAAATAACTGGGAGGAGGGGATGATCCCAAATGCTAAACCATTTGCTCCTCAAGTCCTATCCCTACTTCTACAACCCCAGTCATGATAAGGAGCTCTGTTTATCCCACTTGGAAGGTGGAAACAGTCTTTTGAATTAAGACACCCTGTGCTTTGGTTTAAAGAAAGTTTCTACAGTCACACAGTTGACCTAAGAGATGGAGGTTTAAGATCTACTACTGTACCAATCTCTGAAACGCTTTGCTCCCAGCCAAATCATGGACAAAGTTTGCATAATATGATTATTGACAAAGATTTTCAAATATATCTGTGAACTGTGAGTATGAAGAACCATTTTTCTTTGTGCTTTATCAATAAATTTACAGATTTTAAATAATGGGAAAACAAAACGTAAAGTGTTTGGTACATTGATCAATTAAAAGGAAATAAGTTCAACAAAACAACATTTCACAAAACTGCTTTTTGGAATAGGTATGAATGTAATCAGGAGGACGTCTGCTCTTCCTTCGGGGTAACTTCGATAGATTCTTCCGAAAGAGATCTCTTAACTGACTCTCCCTTGGCTGCAAGAATTTCTTCTATGTTCCTATGGGGAATGGAAGCATAAAGAAATTATTTAGAATAATTGACAATTTCTGCCAGTGTCAGTTGTTAATGCAACTTTGTGTGAATACTGACTATCAAAATGAAAAATTCCCCTTTCAAAGCCTAAAGTTGTTTCACACATAGAAGCATGAGTAAAAATCAGCAAGGACTAGGAGCTAGATGGCCCAATTTCTTGCCAAACAGTCCCTTAAGATACATGAGAAAATTTATACCAGTGACCCAATTTAGCGCTCAGTAGCCCCAGCCTCCAGGTAACTACTCTGTCACACCAACAAGTGGCTATTTGTTTCACACAACCTCTGGTAAATGCAAAACTAAACAGCAATTGTTAGAATGTATACATGATGCAACCTTGTTGCTTCATGATAGTTTTGTAAATCAAAATAATAGTTTAGAACAATTGTCCCTAGTAACACAAATGTCTAATTCAAAGGCAGAAATTCCCCCCAAGAAGGGGGAGGGGAGAGGATAAAGGGTGGGGAGGAGAGGGATCTCACACACAGTTTTAAACAATACATCTAACAATTTAAACTTTGTGTGGCTTATTTCAATTGCAACATCTTTGTACAGGACATGTTATATTGTGTATTGTTATATTCCTACAACAAAAGATGAAACTAAAAACCTAATTCTCAAATCCTATTCAAAATGAGTTAAAGTTTCTATTTTCCAATAAAACCGTTTGATTATGTGAGGCTCAATATTTGGTTTAGTGTATTGGTATTAATGTACTGTAACTGAAATGTTTTACAGAGTAGGTGTTTCCCAGGTTACTATAGTATTAATGATGAACAGATCGAATGAATCGACATGAATTTTTGCACAAATACTTACGTTCCTCCATCTTCGAACCATCCCAGGTTATCCGCAATGAGGTGAAGATTACTGCAACCTGTGCATTTTACCACAACAACTCCTTTAGAATAAGCAACTTTAGAGATAGTTCTAGACATTCTTGTAGCACAAACTTTACATGTAAAAGACAAGAGATATCTGTGGCTCTCATCAATCTTTCCAACAGCTGGCTTAGCATCCTTTCCATCAGATGAGTCTGCTAAAGTATTTGAACAAAACAAACTTCTTCTGTTACTGATCCATTTGTGACTAGCTATGGGTCTAAAATGCCTTAAATGAGTGGCATGAATGCGGTCCATACAGTTTGTGTGCATCAAACCTTGGGAACTATTTAGGCACCCAACTACAGCAGCCATGCTCTCACGTCCATGTACTGAGAGCAGACATCTTCCATATAGAGGAAATCTCGATCTGAGAACTAGTGACACTTGCATCTTCGTCCCTGTGAAAAATAGAAGAAAGCCTGAGAAATGTGTACTTGCTAATAGTGTGAATGGGTTCAAGATGCTTTGGACAAGCACTTTAAGCATTGTAATCGGGTCTGATATCAGAAAAAAAACTGAAGAAATTAAAAAATATTTTTTGTGTCTTCAGTTTTTTTCTCTCTCCTAGAGGGTCCTTGATGGGGACTTGAGTGTCCATCCTGATCTTTTTTTCCTACTAAACTAAACACAAAAAAACAGATACTTGAAAAATGTATTCTCTTTTTGCTCCTTTTGGTGGTTTTCAATAAACTGTACATGTAAGAGCTGATAGATCATTTATTCCACCTCTTAAGCACCCATGTTGTTAACAATTTCAGAACCATTCATAGCATGATTGCAGTATTAGGCTACTTTGATTAGTCTAACTGCTCTGTGTTCATATGAGGAAGGCTTTTACTACTGCCACTTTAAATTGTTATTATAATAGGTGGAAAGAGACATTCTGAATTTGGCAAACAATTTAGCCTATTTAGGCACTTTTGAAATAGTATATATTAATTTACAAATCAAAAGTGTTCAGATGAAAACCAGTAGCCTGCTAGGACTATGGTATAGTCAGTATTGCGAATTTCGGACACCTACGAATTTCGGACACCCCTAAGAAATACACGATTTCACCATGACAACCTACAGGAAGAGCCAAATTTCACCAAAAAGTACAAAGCTACAGTTATTTTCTCTCCAAATGACCCGTGTGCAAGTAAATACTTACATATTTGTCAATACAATGACGGAGATCTATGAAGTCTGTTATAATTACTGAAAGAGCAACTGCGCCGCCAATTTGATCACCAGCGCCACACTGTGGGACTGTGTGTCCGAAAATTCGCAATACTCTAGCAAAGAAATACCAGTTCCACAATCACAAGAATCTTCTTGGAATACAACGTGAAAACAGTTTGCAGGAAAGAAAGTTTGGCCGTTTATCGTAATTTAACACACTTCTCCCACCATATCAAGTATATTTTCAGGTGATTTATACCAGAAGATATAGTTTTGGGGTGTTTTAAGGCTTAGGTGTCCGGAATTCGAAGTGTCCATGCTACTTGCTGAAGCCACTCGGAATCTCAAGTACATGGTACTCTATTCCACTGTTTATTAACAAAAACAAAATATTAAAAACGAATAAAACACTCAAGTCTACCGTTAAGCATGCATTATACTTATGGCCAGACTAAGTACGAAAGCTTAGAAAACGTAACATGTATCATTCATACCAATTACAACACTAATGGCACATTCGTTAGCGTAATACTTAGTACTGACGCTCGCAGAACCGGACCTAATGTATTAAATCACATGGCAGGATAGAATCAATTCTTCCAACTCACCTCTTATACGTAAACAGTAGCTTTTGTCGTCAAAACACGAGACTGCAGCCTTTAAAGTCTAAATATGCAATTCTTGTTAGCTTGAATCAAACTATCAAAGGATGGGCAGATAAAGCTGCAATTTCATGTTACGCACTTACGGTACTTGTGCTAAGGAAAAGCGAATCCTGTCGTCTGCTATTTCTGTGGATGTGGTCTTATCAAAGAACTATAAAGGGCCTCTCTTTATTTCTATGGGTCTTATCTATATCGTAGGCTAACCGTATCAAAGTATTTCGTGGTCTTGGTGTGCTACATGCGTTCCAGCTACAGTTCGATTGTTTGAAAGAAAATAACAATTTTAAATTGAGGTAAACATTGGACACTGTTTCACTACCTTAATTCCTTTCTTCGCGTAGCTTCATAATGACCGTGGCAGCTATGAGATAATGACACTGGTTGTTGTAGTTATGGCCTGGTACATTTTTTTTTCTTTTTACGTGCGCCTCTTACGTAATCGGCCGAGCTTGATATGTAGATCAATGCATCGACATAAAACGTCAAATTGGAGACGTAAAACGTTGCAACTTCTACATAAACGTCGTAATTTATTACTAATTTGTACAATGTAAAAATTTCATGATAACATGTCAAATTTCTGGATAGAACGTCGACATTTGTTAGTAAAACAGCACGTTTGACATGAAACTGCAATATGATAAGAGATGTCCAAATTCTGAGATAGATCAAATAAATTTGTTACTGTAAAACATCAATATGTTCAGATGGAAAGCCAAAAATTGACATTAAATGTCATAGGTATGATGACAAACTTTCACCGCTTCGAAATGGGATGTTAACTTCTTAACGATAAAACGTCAGATTTCGAGAGTACTTCGTTATATTTTAGGTCACTGATGACGCAAACATTAATAAAACACACAACAAGAGGTTGAATTTGTTCTAAGTTGTTATTACAGATAATTACAAAACAGTATATAATTTACTGCAGTTCTCTGATTGAACAACAAAGGTCCTTTATCAAACTTCATTGGCAAAATTTTGCAAGACTGATTATAGTAGGCTATATTGTTTTCATGTACATTTTACATAGCAATTTTCTGAACTTACCAAGTAGGTTATTATCAACATACCTAAGCTTTATACAGTATATACATACAAGTATCATGCACAGGCTTAAATTACAGTATGTTCTGTGAATTAATTTCTTTCCATTAATTGATAAATGATGGAATGATTGAATCCTAATTTAATGTAAAAGCAAAGACAAAAAATAAAAGAAAAGGAAAGAAATCCTACAGTAATGTAGAAATAAGCGTTTATGATTTGTTAGCTATATGAAAACTATCAGATAATAAAACATAATTAAAAAGAATAATAATAATAATAATAAAATAAAAAAAATACCCACACTCCAATGACTTACTTATCAGAATCATATAATTGCTTTTATATTTTCTAAACCTGTGGTATAATATATACCAAAATCCACATTTTTTATATATAATAAATAATTAATTTTCCTTACAATGATTGAAAACTTTATGTGTAGACGTCCAGATAGCTAGATATTTTAGTCCTACAAAGAGGACACCGTCTAGAATCCAGTACAACAGAGCTGGCGATTTGTTCTATACATACACCGCAAGCACACAAATGTTTACATGGAAAGATTACAGTATCTTTCTCATTGTCTTGACATACAACACAGAGCTGCTTGTCTATCTGTTCTTGTAAGAGCTGTTCAGGAGATCGACCTGCACAGCTAGTGCTGGGTCTGCTGGGTCCCATGTCCCTATCTGTACTTCCACCTCTGGGACCATTGACTGGACGCTCAGGCTGCACAGCATATCTGTTAATGACTGCACGATCATCATAATCTTCCTCCTCATCACTTCCAGCAATACTGTCTTGCTCTTCTCTGTGACCCTCCACAGGCAGAAGAGCCAAATCTCTGTTATGCCTATCGGCAGCATATTGTCCCAGTTGGAAAATCTGTGACATTTTTCTCAAAATGAATTTTAGCACCTTTGCTGCTGCTCCGAAAACTTTAAATCTCATATGATACAAGATAACCAGGACGGCTGCTATGAATAGGAGGAGAGCAAATGTCAACATCAGCTGCGAGAATCTGTTAAGCCAACCAGTACCATAGGAGCGATACTCACTGTACTTGGAGATTGTATGGTGGTTGAATTTCATAGAATCCAATCTTGAAGAAAACTGGAGATACGAGGAAAACTTTGAAAAGCATGCTTGAGGCAAGTTCCATAGGGAATTCAACAGATTAAAAGATATGGAAAGAACATCATTCCAAATTGCTCCAAAGGAGTTCAGAATCTGTCTAAATCTTCCACGTAGTAACGAAAGTAAGTTGGAAGTATGTGTAAAACATAAATCTTTGGTTCTGCTAATAGTGTAGAGCAGACTTTCAGCAAATGCGGCAATAGGTTTAAACGTTACCAAGTATGAAAACTTTCCAACATTTTCGATAATGTAGATAATTATTTGCTTAAAGAGATGAAACAGATGAGATCCAAAAGAAAGCAAAGTTGATAAAATAAGGGAAAGTACTTCAAAACTCCAACTCAAGCACACTCTAGTTCCTGCATATACTGACTGAATGAAGGTTCCTACTGTAGAAGGCATGTGAAGAAGAGCAGATACAGAATACCACAGAAAGACCACTATTAACTTGATACTGCTGAATATGCCAGCAATAAGGAGCTCCATCAAGAAGAACAAATTAACGATCATGGTTGGAACGAAAGTCACAACAGCAATCAAACCATCAAGCAAACTGATGACTAAATAAACTGTCTCGTCCAGCAGCCAAAGCGTACTCTCAATTAGATTAGCCATAGTTTTCTTTTTACACGTCGTATAGAATGGAACTTCGAAAAGAATTTAGTTCAGCTGTAAGCTTTCACTACTTCATGAAGGATCATCATACATCTGAAATAAGAAAATAAACGAAAAGTTGTTTCTGCTGTATCACTATTTTATAAAATCATCACATACCACAATTTTAATGTGCTATAGTTTGGTATCATGTAATTACTAGGCTTAGTTTCAAATGATGTAAGAAGTTGCGATCATGAGCATTACTGTGAGTAAAATATAAAAGAAACTGCAAAGCACGGGTAGGCTAACCCATTTTCTAAAATGTTTAAATCAATTTGCAGTGATTACAAACCTTTTATAACACTTTTATGATGGGAATGTACTTAACCATCACATAAGAAGGTTCACTAGTAGAATTATACTTAGTCAACTTCAGAGTACAACTTAAGACAATGCCATGTAGGCTAGGGACTTCAAAGTGGAGCAGAAAGGTTAAGTAGCAAGGTTATGATGCCAAAATTAAATGAAGACTCATGTTATTCCTTTCATATCACCCTGTCATTTGTGAACTCAACAATTGCCTAAACATAATGGTTACCATGTACAAATTGATAGGCTGACCCCTCCCCCCCCCACCCCAAACGAACGATGTACCTGTTATGCGAATTACTGTACTGTTATAACACGCGTATGATGGTATACGGTAACTTCGTGTACTGTGTTAAACCAGGCAGTTGTTCCATAACAACTCCCTGAATAAACATGTATCTACACCAATGGACCCTGTATTTGCGTATTCGTTAGTCAAATTGTAACCACCTTTTCAATCGCAACTTATACAAGTATACTTCTTTCTAGCTTTAGCGGAATTTGGACAAACTATCGAAGAAATCACAGTTGAACGACAGTACTAAACCATAGACAACTCAGCGAGGTCATTGCCGCTATATGTTAGGCCTTAAAAGAACATTAATGCCCTTACTATCGCGAATTTGCCGTATACCATCTTACAGTACGTCTACCTTTACTATTGTCATCTCCTTTAAATCGAATGGATGTAATCACCAGTGAAAGAATTGAAAAAGATTGGAAAACATGTCCATTCTTGGGAACATGTTTGTCACAAACTGACGCTTATGTCTAACTTTGGAGCACTGTGAATGGTGACGAAATAGTACAAACATAAGTCTCCGTGTCGTTTGAACTTTGAATTGATCAATTTACGTGCATTTGTGCGATGCGAACAAATCGACGTTAAGGTAGCATAGCTTTGTAATGTCAACCTTTCAGTTCAACCTGCCCATGCGGAATTGCAACATTAGCGTGAAGACTCCAACATTGATGTCACCGGGGCACAGTCACTTTGGACTGGGGAGAGGGCCTTATTGAGTCTTTTTTTTGTAAAATGGTGTTATACATGCAACTTTTGAAATGATGTTGAAGAATTTTTGACTTAAGGTTGCACCACATACATGTGTAATGTATTTATGTACTGTACACTAGGAATTTTGATAATATTCAATCTGCCATGCCTTGGGAGAGGGGAGTTGTTAGTGGTCATTAATTCACTCCTCCTTTCTCTCTAAGTTTGCTTTCGAAGTTTACACCATGATAGCAACATGATTTACTACAGAATTCCTTTTTTTATTTGTTTGAAAAATTAAAGGCCTTTCAAAAAGTAAATCCCACTACAGAAATATTCCTTAAATATTTTTTTATGTAAATATACAACACCTTACCCACTTCATAATATTCAGATCATTGTAGTATTTTTCTAAATTTCAGTTGTAATGATTTGAAAACCTTTTGAAATTTTTGTATCCTTTGAATTTCTATTTTCTAATATGGTCTGATCTTGATTTTCCAAGAAAGATTCTTCAAATGACATACAATGTGAGAACAAATATGTACATTAATTTATACATAAACCTGCTGCTTTGTACACTCATGAAATCATGAAGGCTATAATTTTGCAGACATTATATTAACCAGCATGACATACTAGAAAGACCTCCAAAAGTACTTCCTGACAGGTCCTCTCAAACAGTTGATGTCCCCAGAAAATGCAATTCTCAAAAGTGTCCAGGAACTCCCCTACCCCTTCTCCTGCTGAAAGTAATGTGTTTGTTGACTTAATTATAGTTATTGTTGTGATCCCACTTAAATATAATCCCCAGAAAGTTGGTCCCTAGAAAAACATTTCAACCAAAAATTGTTGTACAAGAACCTTCTCTCTCCTCCCCCCCCCCACCCTCCCTCACTTCCACAAAACAAGAACTTCCCTGGCTCACATATGATTCAGATTCACCAATATTTTGAGATGCTGACAGTATATAATGTATGTCTACAAAAGTAGCTAGTGTGCCTTCCAATATACTTTATGGCCTTTGGGAACAGCTGATTGCAATGTTTATACATAAATTACATGCTGATAGCATTAATACCCCAAGCAGGTGATTAAAATGTCACAACAGTCTGTTACATGTGGGACTACAGCACTTTCCATATATACTGTGAGAATCAAAGCAGACAGAACTAGTTGTCATTACTATTAACTTGCGAGGTAATTCACCATGCAGTTCATTGCAGCCAGACTAAGGATTGTGGGGAAGAAGACCGTGGAACTGAGGGTAGTCAATGTTCAACATTGCATTGATCAATGCAGCCAATTTGTTGAAAAGAATACCTAATATTATTAGATCTGCCTCTGCCATAAAGTAGTTGAAAAGAGGCAATGGTTCCATTCTTACAGTGTTTACATGTTCGTGTACATGTGGATGTGTTGGTTAGATATATCCAAAATTACCACACAAATCAAAATTTATCATGAGTTACAGTATGTACGTTGCACAGACTATCATAAAAGTTTGGTTATTGCTTGGATTGTGAATCATGGAAACTGAGGAAGGACAGAAAATTTCTCTTTTCCCAACTTAGGTCGGTGCATCAAATACCTGTCAAATTTATGATGATCATGAAAATGTGGACAAACAAGACTAAGGCTGATTTATATATTATATAACTTACATAAAGTTAGTATGTTCCGTCTCTTGAGTGCATCAAAGAATCAAACCTCAACCACAGTCCTTTTGTTTCGAGTACAATCCGTTGAGTATTGCGGAAACGAATGTATAGCTTTATATAGGCATAAACGAAACCAAGCAGGGCTCCACCTATTGCTATATCAGCTAAAATTATAAAAATGAAGTCCAGTGTACTGATCAGACAAATTATGAATCTCAGCTGCCATCCCACAAGGTAACATGTAAAGCCAATAACAGTCACACAGATTACAGTTGTTACGGCTGTAACAACCAATTCAGCTCGACTCAGAGCAAATAATGGATCCATGCTCCCTAACAGTGGCCTTTATAGTTTTGCACACCTAAAATGAAATAAAGACAACAGATGTTTAGTAGGCCTACTCAGTTAGTAAAACTTCCATTAAGGCTTATGGACATACCCCCCACTTTTGCTCCCATTTAATACTAAAATCTCACAAAGGTTCCTCAAAAGTATATGAATTGATGCAACAGACATCATTCCCTTTTGGGAGTAGCTGCAGAATACCCCCCTGGATCCGAGATTGTGGTTTTGATGGAGACGAACAACGGCCAACGCAGTCTTATAATGTGCTTGAGTAGATGGCGCTATTATAGAATTGTTAAGATTATTGGACTTAAAAATTTTTTCCCTTTTTTCGAATGTACAATGCATATACTTGTAACACGGGCGATATCCAACAGGGTACGTGGTCCGGTTTTGTTTCTGTTGCCGACGAACCAACATGCTACGCAGTCATTCTATAAAGGAAAGTAAAGCCTGAAGATGTGGGGTGACATCCAACGGGAACGTGGGGATCTAGCTGGGGCGACATCCAACGGGCTACTGGGTCTAACCTTGTTTTTAAGTAAACCCAACAGGCTACGAAGTCAGAAGTGGTGGAATGGGGGTTGAAGAATGTAGTGGCTACGAGCCAACGGGCTACGAAGTCAGAAGTTCCCTAACCCTATCCGTAACCCTTACCCCTAACCC
>JAIPMN010001023.1:0-19119 GCA_020650975.1 Apostichopus californicus | reverse complement strand
ATATTTAAATATATGTATGTATATATATATATATATATATATAAACACTATACACACTATTGAAAACATAATATATATATAATTGAAATTGTAGTGTGTTGGAAAATCCTGAACAGTGAAAAAACTTCCAGCCTCCATCGGGGAACCCGGGCCTCCCGCTTTGTACGCGGACACCCTAACCAACTAGGCTATGGATGCTGATTGTATGTCCAGAAGTTCGAAACCGGTATATATATGGCTGAGAAAGGAACCAGCTGGTTCCGAAATATTCTAGAAATAAAGTATTTTGTTTGATTTCAAGAACTATACCTATGCAATCATCTGTTTTGTTTTTTGGGTGCAGGGGGTTGGGTTTTTTTTTGTGGTATACCTTGTTTATTCTTCAATCCCGACACAGGGATTTTTTATATAGATACATATGTATTCATGTATGTATATGTGTGTATTCTAGCAATCTTCATTTTATTGTTCCAATCCTAAACTTTCCATGTGAAATCAATTACGCATTTCATCTCTGATATATGCATAGCATAGATATAGTATGTACAGTATATATATACATATCTTCTGTGTTAATTGAATCCAACAGAGTGCACAATTAAATCATTATTATGTGATCCAGCTGAAGCTACTGTATAGTGTTCAAAGTATTTTATCATCCTCTCTATTGACTTTTTCTTTGCTCTTATGTAACGTCTGCTTTTTCATTGGCTCAGAGTTCTATAATTGTACAGTACGCATGGGGCATTTTAACATTTTCTTGGCATTTAACAATCAGAATGAACCTCAATCCAATTGCAACTTTCATCAGGAAAATGCATTGGAAGTATTTCACCAAAAAAAAAATTATCCATATTTTTCATTTTTTTTTTCTTTCTTGTGTTTTTGGCAGCTGGACAATGCAGACGAACAAGCATCTCAAATACGGAGAGAGCTGGATGGAAGACTTCAACAAGCAGAGACTCTGGCTAGGGTAACTATATTATTCAGTGTTCCCCTCACTGATGATTTCTCCAAAGACTGATCCAATGATATGGCAGAATTTATTTCAACCCTCTCTTAATTACCTTCCAGACAAAATCCTAATACTCTCTCCAATCAATATAGATATGTATGCGTTCCAATTTACCTATCCTATGAAATTTGGAATAATTTTAGCACTATGCCCCCACTGACCCACTTCCAGGTCATGCAATGTCCACTTTGTCTTTCTTCCATATACCGTTCTGACTTTTAATTGCTTTTCTCTTGATGGATTTGTGGAATTTGAATCAATACAATGGGATTAGCAAGTTAACTTTTTAAGCTTGCAATTAGGAGCCAACATTGCATAACCAATTTTACATGAAAAGAGTTTTCCACAATTTAGCAATACTATCCCTCATATTTTAGTTTTGTTTAATTTATTTATTTTTTTTTTAATATTGTTGGACTATAACGTATCAAAACTAAATTTCTGCCTAAAGGCTTTATTTAAAATATACAGAAGGAACTGTTAGGCATAATTTTGGGATGACACACATCATGTGGATATTTTGTGCCCTGATTAAGAGAACCATAATGCACCATTGTTTGTGCATTCGACTCAATGTAGGTCAGCGTTTAGACCCACAAACCATTGTTACTTAGAGCATATTCCAGCAAGGCTCTTAAACTGGTCCACACATGCTGAAATGAAGATATTCCATCCTGATACAGCTGCATTCAATTTGGGCCACTTTGAGCTGATTCACAGACCCATAATGCGCCATTCTATTACATCATATCTTTCAGCTTTATGGCTCGTAAGCTGGTGCACTTACCCATAAGGTAGCATATGCTCATTGAAAGCCCTATTGACTAACACACTAAATCACAAAAGTAATGTGGTCTCTAAGTCTAGATAGAAGTTTTCACTAGCTAAACGCTACCCATCACCGGATAGCTTTCAAGTTGGCCGTTCATGGCACCATCAAATTCTCATATCATGACCATGAATTTTGTTTGCTATTAGAGCCTGAAGTTTTAGTCACTTGTAAACAAACCTCTTCACTCAGAAGTAAACAATTTCTTACCCCGCTCCTGGGAGGCCTAAAGTGGGTCTAAAATTGCCTCAATTGACCCAATTTTTGCACCACATGCACTCCATTCATGCTCTTCAACATGCAAGCCACATCCTGATTGATAACATATCAAAAATATCTTCTCTTACTGCATTTTGGCACTTTTCCTGTAGGAGAACATCCAGGCAGATTGATATAGACTCTAATAGTCTATATCACCATAGTCTATATCACCATATCTAATAGTCTACACCACCATGAAGTGGGTATCATTAGGTATCATTCCGATTCAGAGACCCATAATGCACCATTCTATTACATCATGCAGTCAGCTTTATCTGGCTCGATCAACAGCTTGTACGTAAACTAGTACACTTCCAGACGGATAATGTAGGTATTCATTCCGATTCAGAGACCCATAATGCACCATTCTATTACATCATACAGTCAGCTTTATCTGGCTCGATCAACAGCTTGTACGTAAACTAGTACACTTCCAGACAGATAATGAAGGTATCATTCTGATTCAGAGACCCAAAATGCACCATTCTATTACATCATACAGTCAGCTTTATCTGGCTCGATCAACAGCTTGTACGTAAACTAGTACACTTCCAGACAGATAATGTAGGTATCATTCTGATTCAGAGACCCATAATGCACCATTCTATTACATCATACAGTCAGCTTTAGCTGGCTCGATCAACAGCTTGTACGTAAACTATAATACTTCCAGACAGATAATGTAGGTATCATTCTGATTCAGAGACTCATAATGCACCATTCTATGACATCATACAGTCAGCTTTATCTGGCTCAATCAACAGCTTGTACGTAAACTAGTACACTTCCAGACAGATAATGTAGGTATCATTCTGATTCAGAGACCCATAATGCACCATTCTATTACATCATACAGTCAGCTTTAGCTGGCTCGATCAACAGCTTGTACGTAAACTATAATACTTCCAGACAGATAATGTAGGTATCATTCTGATTCAGAGACCCAAAATGCACCATTCTATGACATCATACAGTCAGCTTTATCTGGCTCAATCAACAGCTTGTACGTAAACTAGTACACTTCCAGACAGAGAATGTAGGTATCATTCTGATTCAGAGACCCATAATGCACCATTCTATTACATCATACAGTCAGCTTTAGCTGGCTCGATCAACAGCTTGTACGTAAACTAGTACACAACCGGACAGATATTGTAGGTATCATTCTCTCACAGCCATACTTTCAATTTAGGTCAATTTGGAAACTGATACTATAATACAGAGACCCACAATGCATCATTCTTTACATGCGTATAAGTGAGCTTCGGGGAGACTGCGTTTCATGTAATGTGTTACAATACAACCGATGTAAATCAGCTTAATAGCTTCTGAGCCTCTCAGAATTATGCTCTGCTTGAAATTTCCTCTCTAGATCCATCCTTGATGATAATGAAACATTATTCGGCGGTTTGCCGCATTCAAACTCCGTCAGTAAATTGCAAAGTGGGGTCTAATTCTTGAGGCAATTACTCGACCTACATCGATAAGCACATTGAAAACACGTACTAGTCAGGTAGCTAGAAGTTACGGTACCAGTCTACTAAACCTACGACTGAGTAATTCAGTAATATTTTAATGGGACATATAACATTTAGTAGCTACAATATGATTATACCAAGCAGTGCAGCAAGCTCTAAATTATTAAAAATTCTCTTATTTTTTCATGTCTTTGACTTTGCTTCAATGAATGATACAAGAGACTAGTAGCATTTAACTAATATTTGATGGAGTACTATCATCTAGTTTTATATCGGAGGATATTAAAGACGTGCGGCTCTTCCTTCATATTTTCCGTCGTAATGACCTTTGTTCCTTCCAGAATTTACATATTTCATTGTTACTAATTCAACAAGGTGATATTAATTGTAATAAGTGTCGTCTCCATACAATGGCACATATGTGACAAATTGCTAAAAAATTTCAGAACATGAGAATTGGGATTCAATAGACCTTGTCACAAATTACCAGATATTTAAAGGTATTTTAAGAAAAAGGCTAAATTAAATGATTCAAGTATAAAATGACCTGGAAAATATTTTAAAAAAAATTGTTTTTTGGTATAAACAACCTTTGAAGTATTTCCAACGTATTTTATACACAATATTCGTAGCCTACATACTAAGTATCTGAAAATGGAATTCATGTGGTTGTGTTTTCATGAGCATAACACACATTTTCTAGGCCTGGATATGTGACATTAATACTAAACTTGTACATGTGTATTTACTACATTTGTACAGATCAAGTAGTGTGATTGCTCTCTTAGTAAAAACAAGTACCATCTGTATCTAAGTAAATTAAACACACAAAAATAAAATAAGTGTTTTTGACCTTTGCTTCCTTTTCCCAGAAGCTTCTTGCAAATTCCTGGACACCATCTGTTATGGTGTTGTTATTCATGTACACAAAAGCTGCTGTACTCTGTTTTGAAATGAAATCTATATCATCAAAGATAAAGGCGAAAGGAGCTTGCTTCCTGTAATAATTAACGGTAGTATTAGATGTTGAATAACTAAGAGTTTATCCCAGGGATCACTTCTGCCATAGTACATAAAGTGTAAATAAACTCAAAGTACAATTTATCAGTACAGTGAAGTGAAATAGTTAATAATCTACCCAGTTTGATGAAGTGGGTCGATGCTTCTTAATGCATGGAGGAGAGAGAGACAGTCAGAGAGAGAAATAATATTTATCTCAGAGTATATTGAGCCGTGTCCAGAATTAATACTGAAAATATCAATACTGGTCATTAACGGTTTTGGAAGAGATGTTTATTTTCAGGTCAAAGATATTGTGATCGTTTCAAATTGATTTGTATCTAGGCCCATTTCAAATGAATGTGTATAGGTTTTCTGTATGCCCCACAATGGACAGTTGCTTATAATTTGATATTATTTGGTGATAAATATTTCTTAATTGCTGTAGACATCTCTTTTAAATTTGAGACTAGTGTAAAACTGGCAGAGACTGTTTAAGACAAGAGGGATGGTGTGAAATTGAAAAGATGTTATATACGACAATTTGATATCATTGTCATGTTTCCTTTACCTTTAACGTTGCATAATTTATCAAACCGTCATCAATCTGTTATTCCGCACATATTACGTCTGAATTCTCAGAAACATTCATTTGCAGCAGTTTATCTCTTGATAGAAGGAAGAGGGCAGTAAATATTGGCCTTCGGTGACCCATTTTTTGTCATTCTAGCATCATTTCTGATGGTAATGATGATTGACTTCGCTCAAATACGGTCAAATATATGTAAGACACTTTGAATGGTAAAATGAGAAGGAAGGGCAATGACTGAATGGGTCGGATATAGAGGGCGCACTGTGTTAAATGATTACCGGGACATTCTAGGCACGGCAGAATGTGGTGCTTAGGTTGTGAGGAGACAGGTAAGCTCGTCACTCGTAAATATCAAAACCAGTCAGTTTTAGGATTTTTTAGTTAGTCCAATTAGGTTTTTAAAGAGATGATCAGTTTTTGCAGCTGCCATCTGTAATTGAGATCCATTGATTGAACCAAAACATTCACTGATCTCCAGTCTCTGAGCCAATTTTTCTACGTCAAGTCAGTTTTATCATCCTCACCAAGATTTCTGAGAAATGCATATCTTCGTTCAAGGGCGATAGTAAATTAAGGTCATGCATTAACTAATTTAGTTTTGCTCATTTTGGTTCTCATATGTTCAGGAGCAGATATATATATGCATGTCGGGGTTGTTGCTATGGAACAAAACCAAACTGTCAGTGAGATTGTATTGCCAACATGACAGTTTTAGGGGAGAGCTGGAGGGTGGGGGGGGGGGCAGTTTCAGACTTTGGTCAGGGGATATGATGTCTATCATGTGGGAATACTGGTTTACTCTATTCAATTACTTTACTTTAGTCAAAAGCCATAAGTTTTCTCAAAACTTAATACCTCTTGTAAATAATTGTCATTAAAAGTCTTAGATCCTGTAATATATTATACTTTTTTATGGAAACAAAAAGCAATAAATTTCTTTGCCAGTGATTGCATTGTTATAGTAAAATCATGGTCTCACTTTGGAGGTAGATGGGGTCAGGGGGATTGCGGAAGAATGGGAAGATATGTAAATGGGAGCTGTTTACCTCTTTTTGCCCCTGTACCCTAACCAGTTGCCCCACTGTAGTATAGATCATGGATTTTTGAGCAGTTATTTCAATCTACTGATGACATCAGTTAGTCAGTGTTTTTTCTTTCTTTCTTTCTTTCTCTTTTCTATAGTGAAATGTATCTTAATTTCATTACAAAAAAACACAATTAAATGCAGAGATGCAAGAATATTGCAAATGCTCTTTGAATATGTCACAAAAATATTTTAGCACTGAAACCCACATTCACTTATGTAAATGATATTTAGATGTAAGGAGTGGTGTGACTTTGTAACCAAAACAGTAGCTATAAGTCAAAATATTGGTTTGAATTATCCTTGTAGACCAAACGAGGTCCGAAGTTTATGGTCAAGGAGATGGAGATGATGTACGTGGAGGAACTAAGATCGGCAGTGAGCTTACTAATGGCAAACTTGGAGAGTTTACCCGTATCTAAAGGCAACACAGACTCTAAATATTCTTTACAAAAGCTGAAAAGGTAAGATATACAGTAAAAGATTTACTTGCGCGATGATGATAAATATTCTGTGATTAATTGCAGATCTATCAGGGTCAATGTTTATAAAGGTCGTCCAACGGTCCAAGACAACCAAATTTCTGTCCAGACAACCAAAATCAGCTTTGGTGGTTGTGCGGTGAACACTAGTCGATCACGTTAAAGATTTACAATGTAGCTAATTCCACCAAATAGGTAAAATGATTAACTGGTATATCGCCCTCCATCAACTGGTGTTTCTGAAATAAACAAATATAGTGTAAGGCCTCTGATCCAATGGAAGGTGGGTTGGTGTTTTATTCATCAAACCTACACTGCATATACTACTACTGTATATACATGTTGGTCAGTCTTTTTTATTTGCTATATTTTCTTGGACAACCGAATTAGCTCTTTAAACAACCAAAAAGTAAGACCATATTGTCCAAGGGACAACCAGAAGGGAAAAAAATCCATAAAAATTGGCAAATATATGGTATTCATATAAGTATATTCATCATCAGTGATTATGTGATGCAGGATTGTGGTTACTAAATTTGAGAGCACAATACAAATTTTGAGCACATTTTCTTGTAACTTAATTTTAAGAACATATGTTTTACATTCTTGCTTTCCATTATTTTGTTATCCAGCTTTTGACGCATTTTCAGATGCTACTTCGGAGGAGGGGTGGGGAGTAGGGCAGGGGAAGGGGGGTATTTCGGAGACAAGACAAGGTAGATAGTTAGGACTTTCAGTGCTCAAAGTTAATGTTAGTTAATATGCTCTTCTAATATAATATTGTACATCACAGAGCATAATTGCAATTTCAAATTCAATTTTATCTGCCATGGGAGCATACTGTTTTCGGTCCGAAATGAATGGTTCCAAGACAGGAATATCATTAAGTGATCCACTCCAGATAAGCACATGATGTGAAGACCGTTAACAACAGATATGTTAGTGTATGGTTGTTATAAATCCATGTCGGTTATTATGTAATGAATTACACCATTTTACTTCTCCAGAGCTCAAAACACCACCATGTCAATGATGGAAGTAACCGAGGATTCAGAGCCGACCCTCTCAAAGTCTGATGTAGTCTTATCGTTTTCACTAGAGGTACGGTAAAACACTTCTTTTAGCTATCTCTGTACAAAACATCCACTTTCCCCATTTACCCAATCAACATTAGTGTGCAATTAGTGTGCAATTATTGAAATACATCTTTGGTTACTGCTCCCTTCTGTAGACTAACACAGACATTTTTCTTTTTCTGCAATCTTATTGACTCATGTTAGTCTAGACTGGTGATTATTGCCTTCTAACAGCAGAGTCTGTAATCGTTGTCCATCTCTTGCATTTTTGGGGCAAATTGTTTCTATCCACAAAAACTACCATTTGTCCATAGTGTTTTAACTGGTGTGGCTCTGTGTATAGTTTGACTCTCTAGTATGTTCTGGGCAATACTGATGAACCTGCACAATATGCAATAATGCAACTAAAAATTTAAAGTTTACTGATGATAATATATATGTGATGGAAACAATTTAAGAAACCCAAACCAAAATGCAAAACCAACTAGATTCAATTGATGGAATACACACCAATAGAAATAGAAAGTTGGGCCAGAACAAACAGTGACCCAGCAGTGGGATAATGAGTGTGAAGTCCTACACTATTGCTCATGTTCTAGTTACTGTGTAAGTACAATGGTCCTCTTACAATGGTACTTACTGTGTAGGTACAATGGTCCTCTGATGACAGTGAAACGGAACCATCGGTGGACTCGGAGCTGGCCTTGTAAATCATAATATCTTAAGAAGAGAGTTCCTTCAGGAAATTATTCCTAAAAGATGCAGAAGATTATATCATCTATAAACCTGCAATGCAGTTTTTGTCATGTCCGGTTATTTTAATGCAAACTTTTTTTACTTCCCAACGAATGATTAATAAAATGTTAGAACAATCATTCATGTTGGTGAAATGATAATGATGATATTTCTGAATTTGTTCTTCATAAAGTTAAGTGCCTTATTTGTTTTTATCAGTACCATCTGCTAAACTTGTTACACGATGAAATTGATTTTAGAACATTTTTTCTTTGTTGTTGTTAGGTAGTGGTAATGGAAGTACAAGGCTTGAAGTTTTTGGCACCGAATAGGATCGTCTATTGTACAATGGAAGTCGAAGGAGGAGAGAAGTTACAAACAGACCAAGCTGAAGCCAGCAAGCCAACGTATGACTGTTTACTTTATCTTTTCTTTTTTTCTTTTCTTTTTTCTTTTTTTCTTTCTTCTTTCCTTTCTTGTCCCATGGTTTTGAAGTAAGGGGTTGGAATTGGGCAGGGGACCTGTACTTGTAATCAGCCAAGTACTGGCTCTAAATGAAATTATTAAAGAGTCACCTTGGCAGCATTAATTTTGTGATGTTGTGAAATGTGATCAGTTAAGGCTTCCTTTATAAACATGTGTTACCTCTCTTGCTATAGAAAATTGTCCCTTGCATGTTCTTTTTTTTTTTTGATTGTTGATTTTTTGAAGTAAAACTTGACCAAAGACTGAAAAAAGTACCTTAATGATGAGGTTATAGGGTTCCAGCAGTCCTGAATGGTTTTAGGGTCCATGTATCTTCGGTAGACAAATGAAACAAACAGCTACAACCAAAATGTCTCCAGCAGGCATCAGTCAATGTAACATTACTTTATGTTTCATATCGTGAACTCAAAGAATACAGATAATAGTTCACTGCAACCCCTGTCTCCTTCTTTTTGCCTTAGTTCCTTCACCCTTAAAGTAACAATTGATAACCTAGATAAACTTCTCACTTCTTTCTTCATCTAATCAAGCTGTTTCCAGTTTTCTCTAGACTAGAAAATTGTTTAGCCTTGCTTGTAGCGTTTTATCTCTGATATTCTCAAGGATGAGTCCTTGGATGTACCTTCCTAACAAAGTTTTATATCATCAGATCTTGAAACAAGTCTAAACTATCGAATTCCATGATGGCTGGGTATTGTTAAGGGTAATTAGAAGATGTGAAAGCTTCAATGGGCTGTATGTGGATGCACTATTAGATAGCATTGGGAGGTCAGATATGATAGCAGCCTAGCTATACGTGGATGCACTAGTAGATAGCATCGGGAGGTCAGATATCATAGCAGCCTAGCTCTACGTGGATGCATTATTAGATAGCATTGGGAGGTCAGATATGATAGCAGCCTAGCTGTATGTGGATGCACTATTAGATAGCAATGGGAGGTCAGATATGATAGCAGTCTAGCTGTATGTGGATGTACTATTAGATTGCATTGGGAGGTCAGATATCATAGCAGCCTAGCTGTACGTGGATGCACTATTAGATAGCAATGGGAGGTCAGATATGATAGCAGCCTAGCTGTATGTGGATGCACTGTTAGATAGCAATGGGAGGTCAGATATGATAGCAGCCTAGCTGTATGTGGAGGCACTAGTAGATAGCATTGAGAGGTCAGATATGATAGCAGCCTAGTTGTACGTGGATGCACTAGTAGATAGCAATGGGAGGTCAGATATGATAGCAGTCTAGATGTATGTGGAAGTACTATTAGATAGCATTGGGAGGTCAGATATCATAGCAGCCTAGCTGTACGTGGATGCACTAATAGATAGCATTGGGAGGTCAGATATGATAGCAGCCTAGCTGTATGTGGATGCACTATTAGATAGCATTGGGAAGTCATCAGATATCATAGCAGCCTAGCTGTACATGGATGCACTATTAGATAGTATTGGGAGGTCAGATATCATAGCAGCCTAGCTGTACGTGGATGCACTATTAGATAGCATTGGGAGGTCAGATATCATAGCAGTCTAGCTGTTCGTGGATGCACTATTAGATAGTATTGGGAGGTCAGATATCATAGCAGCCTAGCTGTACGTGGATGCACTAATAGATAGCATTGGGAGGTCAGATATGATAACAGCCTAGCTGTGTGTGGATGCACTAATAGATAGCATTGGGAGGTCATCAGATATCATAGCAGCCTAGCTGTACATGGATGCACTATTAGATAGCATTGGGAGGTCAGATATCATAGCAGCCTAGCTGTACGTGGATGCACTATTAGATAGCAATGGGAGGTCAGATATGATAGCAGTCTAGCTGTATGTGGATGTACTATTAGATAGCATTGGGAGGTCAGATATCATAGCAGCCTAGCTGTATGTGGATGCACTAGTAGATAGCATTGGGAGGCCAGATAAATGATAGCAGCCTAGCTGTACGTTGATGCACTAATAGATAGCATTGGGAGGTCAGATATGATAGCAGCCTAGCTGTACGTGGATGCACTATTAGATAGCATTTGGAGGTCAGATATGATAACAGCCTAACTGTATGTGGATGCACTAGTAGATAGCATTGGGAGGTCAGATAAATGATAGCAGCCTAGCTGTACGTTGATGCACTAATAGATAGCATTGGGAGGTCAGATATGATTGGCATTAAAAAATGGCATTACAAAATTGGAAGCAATGGCTGGATTATTAGCAACAATAGGGGAGGAAATGAAGCATAGATGGAGGTGGGGGTTGGAGGGTTCATGTTGTCCTGTGCTGGAATAGCAACTCCCTGTTCTGAGGTACTTTGTCAAACTTCAAATCTTTCTAAAAATTGTAATGTGGTAAAGTTAGAGGGCCTTACGTTTCGATCCGAGAGGCCATACTGAAAAGAAAATAAACTAAGAACACATTAAGAGACATGGACAGACAGTTAAGATAGTTGTTTAATTGATATATTGTTTAAGTATGGGTTCAAATCCAAGTGTTTTTCCAACATTGCTATCCCCCAATGGAAGGAATTTACTGCTTCAGCTAACATGAACAAGTAAGCAATATCACTGTTGTTCACTCTGTCATTGCCATGGATACATAAAACTAGTTATGGTTCTTCATCTCTTCTTGTACACCTCTCTGTAAATCAGACAAAAAGTTCTGTTCTGCAAACATAGTTTATTGACCTTTATTCAAACTCTTAGTCCTCTGTGTGTTCAAATTTATTCTTGTAATACATTTTTATTCCCATTCAGGGCTCAAATTAAAGGATTTAGAGGGGCAACGCAACTTTATAGGGCAAGTTTAGAAGTTGCCTTGGATTTTTATTCAATTAGCAGGGCACCAGTGACAGCAATTTTTCTCAACTTTCGAAAGGGCACCATGGCAAACTTAAAAAAAAAATATATGAGAGATTTCACCAACTTAATGTATTCTATTCCAAAGTAAGTAAAAAAAACACAGAAAATGATAGAAAATAGGAACGATTCTTTGAGATTGATCATAAAACAGGATTTGTCTAGATCTTTACCCTTCATGCAGATGCTTATAAGTTTTTTTTCTGGCAAACAGTACATTTGCTGACAATATTTGAGCCCTGACTGCAATAGCTATAGGGGCACCAACAGCAACTTGATCAAAGCGGCAATCGTTGCTGTGGGTATTAAACATGATCGTTTTAAGGGCATTACGGCAAGCGGTAGGGGTGATTAGCCATCCATGCCGTCAGTTAATTGGAGCCTGTTTTCATTGATGTATTAAACTAGCTAAACTTTCTTCTTTGTCACCTTTTAAGGCATTGAAGACTCTCCCCAAACCGCGTGCCGCCCTCTGAAAAAGTTAACTTTCCGTTGGTTGCAAGTGAAGTTTTTTTCTTGTCGCTACAAAATGCAGACAGTAATGAAACATGACACCTTGTTATCTTTATCTGGACCTAAGATGTCCATCGCTGCTATGTACACTGTGTTGTGGGTATTGACCGTAGCTGTATGTATTGACTGTACACTAGTGTCTAATTACCGGCGGTAGCAAGCTGTGTGCGTATGGCTGGGATCGATGGTGGTGTCTAACACTTCTGTTATACCTCATTCGAAACAAGGTCAGATTACCGGCATCAGATGTTTCTTTATGTGCGAGTCTTCACTCCCTTTAATATAGCTCTCCCTCTCTCTCTGATCTCTGAATGTCAGGCTAGTCCTCAGTCTGCTCATGTCCATCGTTGACATAGTCATTACTATGGTTTTATTTACATCGACAGATCTGAAAGTTCTATAGCCATTTAAAAATCCGGATATTTGTAACATCTCTCTTTCCGTTGCATCATCAATTTGCCTCAAGGCTACATCGACTGATTATGACCCTCATTTTCGGAAGTAATTAAAGTTTTCAGCGATGTAATATCTTGCCAAAGACTCATAATCATAGATCTCTTCAAGGATTATTGTAGCTATATAACCAGCGATGAATTTAAGGCCTCATCACATGCATCCATCTCGTAATCATATAAATATTTCATAACGTTCTCATCAGGAAGTTCCATAATGTCAGGGTTGTGCAAGAATCTTATACGCAAAAGGGTTACAGGGTGCTTTTACATTAGACCGGGATCTCCTGATCTTATTAGGAGATTGTGTTACCAGTAAACCATAACATGTGTTGATCCGGGCGCATTTACACTTAGCTCATACTCTGATCCTCCCTGTGCACTGCAAGTGCTTATTAAGCGGAAGTTTCCTCCAGACGTATTGCGCACTGAATATATCAAACTTTTCTGATGCTGAATGAATGTAACCACAAACACTTATGTATGTAGGTTGTGTTATCATAATACAGACTGTCATGTTGCATTGTATAGGACCTACAATCGAATCAGCATGTTACATGTACTGTGCTACCTGCAGGAAGAAAGCTACTGTAGGCCTAGCCTAAGCATTCTACATCTCGGCTCCAACATCCAGATGGACTTGCGTAGGCTTGGAATGTTGATATTAATCTTAGTTCGTGCAAGAATGGTAATAGTACATGTTCTACAGGAAGCAGAAAGAATTAGAAGACTTGAGTTTGATTTAGCAGTCACAAGACTGTTGATCCCAGAGCATTTACACTACAAGCTTGATCTCATGCTTAGGGTCTGATCCTGAGATCAGATAAAGATCTAGTGTAAATGCATCCATAGTTACAATGAGCAGTGCCATTAAAGGCATACTCTAGTCATGTCTAACAGCTTTAAATTAGCTGGTTGTGGATGCCTTGTGGTATTGAAATATAAGAACACATTTATGTTTGCCAGTTTGTTACAGTATAGTGTCTGGGCAGATATTAAAGACTTGTGTTTCCCCCCAAGTTTGGTCCAGAAAGGCTTAAATCTGATGTTTGTTAGTCCAGCAGGGTAAGACACAATAGAGATAAAAAAAAAAGGGTTCAACAAAGCAAGTAGTGTGATTTCAGTATTGATTTAAGTATTACGTTTTTTTAATTCCGAATTGATGTGGATTTACCGGCTGATTGCACAGATGAACAGAAATCTTTCACAATCCATCATACAGTTTGTTGTATCTAGCTGTGGGTCTGGGTCAATAAAACATCTAAGATATAACCTACTGTACTTTGAGAACATGAGGGTGTTTTTTCTAGATGTGAGGCAATTTCCACATCATTCATTTGGCAAAGAAGTTTCCCAGCTTTCTTTTAGTTTGTCATCTCAAAACGTTTTGATAAATTCAAATTTATTCAAGTTATGTCCTGTTTATGGTATAAATGATCTCACTAGTTATTAATATGAACTCAACGTCAATACTCAAGATTTATGCAACCGATGTATTTTGTTTCAATTTTACAGGTGGGACACGCAGGGGGACTTCACAACCACCCACCCACTCCCTGTTGTTAAAGTGAAATTATTTACAGAGAATACTGGTGTCCTCAGCATCGATGACACAGTGCTTGGGAAGGTATGTTTATCAATCATATAGAATCACTGCAACTGTTTGTTGATCTTTTCCATCACATTTTAGTATTATTTAAGAATCTATTGGTAGTTCTAATAGCAAAATCCTTCATTACTGCTGCAATATTAAAGTTCCTCTATTTGTAGCTTGCACCCCTAACGTACTCCTACGAATCAGTCGATAACCAGGTTTTAACGAATAGATTGTTTCTAAGCCTGTTTAGTTCAGCTAGAAGAAAATAGTCCCCAAATGTGTTTATCAGTAATTATCCTGAATATATGTTTACACTTTTACGTTTATACGGAAAATTATATGACTTAACATTTTGACAATATGGATATTCATCAGGAAAGAATTCAGTGTTCAATATTTGTTCAACTTTGAGGAATAAAAAAACAAAACTTGATAGAGATGGAAAGGTCCACCTTTAAATAAAATTTAAATCTCTGATGAAATTTTAACGCAACGCATGTAGGTGATGCTGTCTTTGTATTATACAGCTCACCGAAGAGAGTGAAGTAGGTATCAATACAGCTGTTATAAGATCTTCATCTTATATTACTAATAACTGTTTGTTTCTTTTATATATTTTTTGTAGTTTTTGTAAAACGCTTTGAAGTCTTCGCGTATTGTGCTTTTTGAAGTTGCGTGTGATTATTATTATTATCGCAAAGTGATTAAAACTTACAGAATGCTTAATTTTTCAGTACAACCCAGACAAAACCATTTGAAAGTCAATACTGTATAAACACAGCAAGGATAAATCTTATGTTTTTCTTCCGAGTCCTAAACTAACTGTTCAAACGTAGCAAGTCATTTGTTTTGCACACAGAGGGTGATGAATATCATTAAAAATTTTGGAGAGGGTCGTAAAATGTTGGAAACACAAATTTTTGCTTGCACGTTCTTTCTTTTTTTTTGGCATATTTTTGTTTTTTGTTGCACATTTTTTCAACATCATTTTGTTTATACTTAGGTCTTGATAAAACCAACCCCAAACAGTCCTAAGACACCAGACTGGCACAAGATGTCTACCCCAAAGCAATGCCAGGACACCATCAAAATTAAGTTGGCCATCAGAATGGACAAACCACAAAATATGAAACACTGTGGGTGAGTAATTGAGAAACACAGTAATCGTTTAAGGAGGTAGAGTGTAAAGAAAGCTGGCCAACAGAGAGAATAAACGACAGGATATGAAACACTCGTTGATAATACATGATGAGATTAATAATGCACTGAGACAGGCTGCTATAGAAAAGCAAGTTGTTTCATCAAGTGTTTCAAACTACTGCAGATATGCATTCTCCATCAACTCTAGTGTTTATATTCCTTCTTCTCTCACTCCTCTCTCCAGTTAGACCCAACTTTTCAAATATGGCCATGCGTATAATACGTTTATGGTCGTTACAAATTAAGATTTTATACCTCTGCATCAAACAGATTTTTTTTTTTTTTTTTTGTAGCTTCTTCATCAAGTGAAAATGTCAGCTTTCATTCCCCCGTATCGTGGTCCAAGATTAACAGACTTTTTTTTTAAATTTCATATCTTGATGAATTTTCCCATCTTTAGAAATTTCAATATAGATACATCTAAGGGGATTAAGTTAGAAAATGCTATTTGCCTGTTCACAATTTGGAATTTTCTGTAAAGAATTTTCTTTTATAGATATCTATATTTTATATAAAGGTACGGGGAGAGAGATAAAGGAGAAAGGAAGGAGAAAGAGAGAGTTAAATAGCTAGAGGAATTCATAGATTTAATTAAACACAACACACCCTCAGGCATGAGAAATGATTTTCCGCTTGGCTGTATCTCCTACTACATTTACTCAAGATATTTTATGGAGAACGTGGTACAGCAGAGAGTTTTCTACCTCCACACCCCAGGCACTCTTTTAACTGATTCAATGATATTTTAATGAATTTTATGACCTTCAAGTTTATACCTTGAGGCATCCAGCTTTTCGCTTTTAGACCATTTAGTGATTGCATACGGAATCCGCTGTATTCATTTCCAGAGTGAAATGTTTTTTGAAGAAGCCTGCTTAGTCTGGAACGAAGTAGTTCTACCCATCAGCAAGAGAGGAAAAAAAACTATAACTTTTCATTCTAACATGAGTGCCATAAGTACATGAAATGTCTGGGAAGTTTCCTCTTTTTAAAACATCTATATTTTGAAAGCACATTTCAACATTTTTCATGGCAGGTTTACCTACTTTGACATATAAGATTTAGGATTAAAGTGTTATTGTCAATTAGTAATAATGCTTTAGTATCATCTAAGATGTATTTTTCATATTAGACGAGAGTTATGATAAATCGATGATGACATCGATATAGATGAGCTAATGAGAAATATGTTGCAACTTGGATTCAAGGTGGAAATGTGATCCAACCCAATGATCTTTCTCTGAGGCAACTTCTTACATTTGCTTGTAAATAATTTCCCACAAAATTTAAAAAAAAAAATTTTCCTAGATATTTTTCTACAAATTTTCAAACAAATGGTTCCATTCAATTTTTGGAAAATTTGGTAACCCAGACACTTTTGAAAGCAGTTTAATCCCCATGGAAACAATCCAGGCTGGAAACTTGCAAAAATTTCCAATTGTTTCTTTCTCATTGTAAAATGCAATTTGACAAGTTGTGCTAATGAGAAACATTTTATTCATATTTTTTTTTAATGTAAATTTTGGTATTCAGTAGTATTGAAAATTTACCAGATGTATTAGAGAAAGCTCCTGTAAATGGAGGTAAACTGTTCCATTGCTTAAACCTTTTTCCAAAGACCTTGAATAAGATGAAGCAGATTTTACGCACAAAGAGTCCGTCATGAGAAATTAATGGTATTCAGATTGAATTCCCATTGAAAGCATGTGAAGCTTAAACAGCCTTCTTATAGGACAAACAGAATGAACATATTAAGCAGAAATATGGAGTTCGACTGATTTCATATACCATTTCCAGATCTGTGTTTTTGTTAAACAGGTAGTAGGTTTCCCTCTACTGCTCCTGAAATAATTTGGAGCTCAACATTTCCAAATTAAGAGAGATATGCAGTCCAGGCATTACACTTATATGGTTTTTTCACAAACCTTCCTTTGGTGGTGGTATTTTGTTTAAAACTCAACCAGAATTCCCTTCCAAGTCACATGAAATAGGCAAATTTTACCAGCTAGAGACACATTTTTCATGCCAGATCGATTTTAACTGGAAAGTTAATAAACACAGTTTCATGTTCAACCTTATTATTTATCATGTTTAGTAGTCAATATTACAAAAGATGTATAGTGCTTTTTAGGTGTATATATGTATGGGTGCGTTTGCGTGTGTACGTGTGTATACGTATGTATGCGTGCATTTGTGTGCATGTGTATGTCTGTGTGTGGATGGATGGATCACATAAATGTCCTGTATTCTGAGTTAATTTGTAATAAAGATAATGTGGTAATGTCATTATCAGCCAGAATTAATTGCTTTGTCTGGAAGACACAGGAAAACTATTCAGTCATGCATTGCACTGTTACTCTCAACTTTGTCTTTATTTTAGTTTTTTTTTGTCGTTCCTATCTTTAGATGGATGTATTGCTTAGGAAAGACAGTTTGGAAGAAATGGAAGAAAAGATTCTTTGTTTTAGTACAGGTAGGTTCTTTTGTTAATTTATAATTACCAGAACCATGTCAAAGTTTATCGTCAGATATTACACAGAATTACACAGAGTGAATTTTTACGTAACTCATCAGTTTCCTCATCTAATGTTAAAGAAATTAAACAATTCATCCACCACTCAACATCAGTCCACTTACGTTGAGTCCGTAACCATATGATGGTGACGATGTTACGTCAAATGTGTATCATGAGTCCCAGTGGCGTAGGAAGGTACTTTTGAGTGGGGGGGCTGAAGACTGGTGGCCGGCTTGGGGGAGGGGTCTAATGGGAGGGGGTGTCCCCCTCCCCTTTGGAAATTTTTTGCATTTCCAGGTGGCCTCAGATGCAATTTGGTGCAATATAGCACACTTCAACACCCACTCCATTTTGTAAATAATTTTGCATTTTCACCTGGCCTTAGATGCAATTTGGTGCTCCAAATGATATTTTTTTCTGCCAAAATGTTCTGAGCACCAAGGGCAGAAATGAAAAAGGGGTTTTCTGACTTGCGAAGCGGGGGGCGGAATGATACTTCCGCCCCCCCCATATTTTTCACTGGGGGGCTGGCGCCCCCCCAGCACCCCCGGTTCCTACGCCCTTGATGAGTCCCTTTGATAAGGGAATATATACTACACATGATCTTGGTTAAAGGTCGAGGAGCAATCGATACCAGAAAGGAACAGATACTACGTCACTTTAATCTTGAAAAGGCCATCAGCTTTCACCCCAAATTTAAGCACGGTGAAAGTTAGATGTTTTCCAAAAGTACTAACTTAAATAGACTCTGATCCTCCAAGTTATTCTCAGATATTAGAGACAATCAACATTAAAATAATGTAGCAGTGAAATACTAGTTGACGTTTGAGTGTGGGTGACCATTATCTGCATAGGCGTACGGGACCATTTCAGTTTGGGGGGGCAGAACTTTTTGTGCCCGAAAGTTCACGTGACACTATCTAAGCGGAGCGCCACCATCGGTTGGCGCGTAGCGT
>JAIPMN010001022.1:7748-20442 GCA_020650975.1 Apostichopus californicus | reverse complement strand
AAAAATTTCGTTGTACGCTCCGCGCCAACTTAAGGTGGCGCTCCGCTTAGATAGTAATGATCACAACTCGGCGCCCCCCCTAAACGAAAATCCTGTATCCGCCCCTGACTTTGCTTTCATATGCGATTTAATGTATTGAAATCGATGACGATGTGAACATGCAGGTCCATATGAAGGCTCTCTGACTGTCTGATAATCGGTAAAAGATTGTTATCCTTCTTATCGCTGGAATGATTTCATTCAAATGACTTTGCATTCTGAAAGGTTCTTAAAGGTATCCAGTACATGCAATCTGATCTTCTGCAACAGCTGTCAGTTGTTTACAATCCTTACGACTTTCACGTTCTGCATTCTGGAAGGTCACGATGTGATCAAGCTTAGACATTGATTCGTGAGTTTCGAAAATGGAAATACATCAAACTATTCATTTTCAAAATATGTAACTTCGTTTGAAGATCTGCTTTATTGCTCCAATTATATCACTCTATAGCTAGGAAAGTTTTGTGATTACGTAATCGACCTCAGGCTGTACAATTAGCCTGTATAGCTTCTAATTAGCACCATTAGCTGGCTCTCTGTGTTAAGACTGTGTGGAAATATGTTCATGTCTACAGGGAAGTTAATCACACTGCAAAGACCCTAATACAAGAAATATATTTGGCAGGCGTTGCAGACTAATTGGTAAAAAGAGGTCAGTTATACGACCATTAAGGCAGGTCGATTACATAATCTCAAGAAACTTTTCCATAATAGTGTGCTGTAGTGCTAGCCTATACAGCAGACCTTTAATCTGCTTATTTGATGAACCATGAGAAAATTTCACCAAGCTTATTTGCCAAAAACGTTTCATTAAGTAAGAAATTAATGTTCGAAACTATACAAAAATTGTATCCGCTGAAGACAGATTTCATTCATGAAGTTCTGTTACTCCATGCCTTTTGATTTTTCATCAAGCCAATGAGAGAATGTATTGTAATGCATATTCAGTACCAAGGAAGCTCTCCGTGCTCGAAGAACAGCTGATCGTCGATGCGACCAGCAGACTCAGTGACAACAGTTAATGTGCAAGACCTAGCCTATGGTCGCACATAATATACACTTGTTATCACAGATATTTGGTCATCTTCACAATCTCTCTCTGGCTAGGCCTAACAGTGTAACTTTATTAGAACTATATATCTATGACCAGGCTACACATATACTAAGACCTAGACATGGGGTAAAGGAAGCTTCCAAAAAAGTGGGGGGGGGGAGCACAACATCAGAGGGGCACTTTCTCATTCCACAACCACCACTCGTTATGCTATAAACCGATATACACCGGCCATATCACTTAAATATTTATGATGTGTTAGTGTGCTATCAATACTATTAATTGAGATTGTTTATTGCTAACCGTGCTACAAAAGATATGGGATGCCATTTAAAAAAAAAGCATGTACAGACTAAACGTAATAATTAAAATAAAATATTAAAATTAACAAAGTATTAAGATATCCAAAAGACAGTTATTCTCAAAGGGGCATATTTTATTTGCCAGTAGGGCACATTTGCTATTTTGGAAAAAAAGTGGGGGTGGCACGTGCCCCCAGTGCCCCCGGTTCCTACCCCCTGACTACTATCTAATAGGATTATATTGTATATGCACAGTAAGCATATCTTACCAATACATCAATACCATGCTGACACCACCATGGAGCTAAATAAATAAATACAGGCCATGAATGTGGGAGAAGCCCGCAACGGGGCTTATGGATTACAACTTCACGTCGGGTGGCTTCCAATGCAACATTTTAACTCAGATTTGGAATATAAAACTTGAGTAACACGCATATGTTACACCAGAGACACCGTGTCACACCGTCGCTGTTTAGTGTTCCATATTCTAACTAAAATCATATAGGCGTGTTGCTCTTATAATGAGAACCGTTCTTTTTTTTTCCTTCTTCAAAAATGCTTTCAAAATGTTACCGTTTTTACACCGTTCCGTTAGTTTTAACAACTATCACTGTCATTTGCAGTCATAAAATGACATATTTCATCCATGAACAACACCGGTGGTATACATTGAAGAATAAAGAAAAACATTTGATCAAACATTATTTTATGTTTCTCTCCCCTTTTGTTTTCGGTACGTACGGAATCCCTCTGGTTTACATAACAATAACTCGATGTGAACCCCTCAAAGGTTAACTCAAAGAGTGTGTCAAGCATGTGAGGAAGTTTCCAAAGACTATAGCATGAGAGCCCGGATGTCTCATCTCATATGGCCATTCTCTCAATCTACTATGAACAAGGAGTACGGTCTCCTGGCATCAGTCTCCCGGAGGAGACCGCAGAGAGCCACTCTCGCAAATTGTAAAACGGGTTGCGAGGGAAATGGGAATGTGGTGGAAGGATGTGAGGTGATGGGTAGTGGAATTATTTCTTCCCAAATACTGGCTCCATGCATAATTATACTCTCAAATATGCTGTCTTAAAATCAAGTGCAGATACGACAAACATTATTTTGCATCTAGATCTGTGTGTGAAATGAAATACAGCACAACCTTGTAAGCAGAAGAAAAGTCCAGTCAGCACTACGGAGAATGTGTAAATGGCTAAAAGATCTAGGCCTATATGCCTTTAAGATGTGCACCTTTGGGATCAACGTTTCTCAATATTTTGAAGAAATATGGTAATTTATAGTAAGCTGTCTGAATGGAAATCTCGATTTGACCACAAATAGGCCGGTCGAGCTACACCCCTTTTGGAATACTTATACTGTTTGATTATTATACCGATCGGCGGTACATTGTATCAATTATGTTACCATGGAAACAGAGGGTGCACAATCTCTAGAGATTATACCTTTCCTGGAAAACAAGACGTGATGGTCTTTAATCACTCAATTTATGAAAGCCTTTAATATTTATCAATGCCGGTTAAAAACAACAAATATAGTCTGGGACTAGTCTTGTTCTAGACATACAGTTATATGCACAATATAAATCACCTTACAAAAAACAGGAAGCTCAGTGTAATAAAAGCTCCATATCTCTCATCAGCGTTAACGTATACGATACAAGTACGATACCGTAATATATTCTATAAGAGGACAAAGGAATGACAAATTTCATATATAATATTGCAGCAATATAGTGAGACCACGCCCATTCGTTTTGACCTTTCCAAATAATTGTGTCATGCCAGAAGTTGCATCATCCATCTCTCAGGCTGTTGTTTCCTTCACCATGTATTCAACCCAGTTTATCACGATACCAGCGCAGGAAACGTGACTGTATCGACGACATGTAATAGGGCCTATATATGTTATTATATTTACCCAAGATTCTAGATGGAATCTAGATTCGTTTATAGTACCCATGAGATACCTAATTCATGGTCGAAGTAATTTCTCAACCTTGCTATACCTAATATGTTTGACATGGGCAGGAAAGGTTCCCCGATTTTAGCGTACCCTGGTCTGCTAGACCTTCAAACCTCCCGATACTTCATCAAAGTTTGAATGTTTTATTGTTTGAGGAAGTTTGCTCATTACAAAAGATCTCTATCATATATGAGTCAAATATTATTGGACAAGCGCCCTCCACATAAGTGAAAACCTCAAAGTACCCCCTTTTTAACGTAGTACGTATATAAAGTATAACATTTTGATATGTAAACTTTAGTGACCTTTTGATGAAAAATTAAATTGCTCAGAAACATTCAGACACTAGACTTGTTTGGAACAGACTGTACGCAGGATCCATTTTGATCGAGAGTTTTGAGATAATGTGTGGTTTGCGCCAGAAAAATCAAACTCACATGACCAACTGACCCTCGACCTTTATATCCGTTCAGGTTGGACCCTCTTCCGCCGCCCGTGTTGCTAAGGTTTGACTCGGACTGTATTATTTGAAATATAGCTCGACCACAGTCAAATTAAGGAATGGCTTTGTTAATGAGGTACCGTAATGAATACTTTCGACATTTTGTCAAAATTAACAACAACGACCATTGTAAGTCAAAACTGGAATTAGTTGTGAAGTACAAATGTCCGATCTGGACTAAGCATTGGTTTTGAGAAATAAGTACTCTTTTTCGAATTATGAAACATGCGCATAAATTACTAAAGAATAGTGATACAGCGGAATGCTTCCTACTAAGTTACTATTGTAAAGATGTTATCGAGGCTGCAAATATATACAACAAATTGTTAGTTCTTAACTCATGATGGAATTATCCCCCACCGTCTGTTACATCTGGGAGGAGTGATGTGGGTTTGGGTTGAGTAAGTATAACAGTGCAATGAGGTAGTGGAGGGGTGTAAACGTTCCAATAAAGGGGTTCACCCCTCCTTCAGTTTCATTTCCGTCTCTAGGCACGATTGCGTATAGTGACTTATACATACTACATGAAAGATAAATTGATACTTTATAAAAATGATTTTTGAATTTATTTGAATTCTGAAGCGATAACAATTCCCAATCAACTACCGCCGGGAATACGTTTGTATACGTTATTCCATAATTCCGTCAGCCCTTTTTCCGATTCTGAATGCTGCTCCACGTTAATGGAACTCCCTCCCGGTTGAACTTAAGTCGTTAGATACACTCAATTCAGGCGCTGTCTTATAAAACTTTTCTTTTCTCTCAATTCTATTTGTTTTTGAACCTTCAGCACTCGTAACGCGTATTGAACAACTTTTGGTGGAGTCTACGCTATATATAAGACCAGTTATTATTATGATTATTATTATTATGATTATGATTATGATTATGATTATTATTAATTCTTCTTCTTCTTCTTCTTATTATTATTATTATATTTCTTATTATATTTTTTTATTAATTTATTAATGATAACATTAATGTTAACATTATTATTATTATTATTAATAATAATATTCAAAGCTATGACCGTGGAGTCATAACGTCCTTGCAATCATTGGAATTTCCCCATCAGACTAATAATATTTACATGCCAACCTTTAGACCGGGAACCCAACATCGATTGTCAATCAATATGAGTATTGCTAAAAGAAGCAATAGTCATGTACAAATTCCCATGGCTCACAAACTGGCGTATATCACGTAATTCATAGCCAGTGGTGCTGCTTGGGCTACGTGACTGAAACCATGTGTAATCAATCCACTGCACGTAACGTTAGTAGAAATAAAATCATATTATCTCCAGATTTTTTTTTCTTTCTTAATACGGCGAGATAAGTGGCATGGTATAAAGAGTCAAATTACTATTTCCCAAAGTTACATCCATACCACCGGCTACATGCATGGGTAACTCGCCAGGCTATTTCCATTGGCTGTTCTGATTGGCCACGTGACAATCAAGTGTACATGGTGAATTCCCTCCTTAAAAGCACATGGTAACAGCAATAGAACCTCTCATTGCTCTTACTTCATTGTACAACATTGTTCCGGAGAAAGCAGAAAGAGAGAAAAATTGGTTGGCGATAATGGACTTCATTTCGGTTACTCTGTGTCTGTTGGTTATTTGTATATGTTTATGTACAATGACTGTTTATCGTGATCGTAGGTAAGTATCACCAATTTGTTTCCCCATCATAATGTTGTTTGCAACTCGTATTTCGTAAGTTGGTGATATTTTAAAGGTCATATTCATCCAGTGCATATCGAGAGGAAAGTTATTCTACTTTAAATCTATCAGCTATTTTGGGTTGGTTTTGGGTAGCGATCGTTTCAGAGGGAAACAATCACCGATATAAAAATATAGTTTGAAGCTGAACGATCATTGCAGACTTTTCAATAATACACTTTATTTTTTGAACACTGTAGTTATTGGCCTGCTTTGCCTTTGAACATCTAATTATCAATAAAATGAATATGTCAATCTTTATTATTTGTGTATGGAAAGTGAGCCACTTAGCGGTGTAGTTTTTGCAGGCTGTGAGAAAATATTTACGGTGGTTTTGACTGGAATTATCATAGCAGCACTCTGTTGTATTTTGTTTGGTGTAACAGGGTAGAAAATGTTCACATGCCATGTAAAACATCTAAAATTTCTATCTAAGCAGATATTTTCGCTTCCCATGTGAACGTTGGACCGCTTTGGAGAGGAGGGGGGGGGGGTAGGAATACATACTCACATAATGTACAGGTATACACATGCACATAGCTTTAGCATATACAGTAAAGAAGTTTCTTTCATAGAAAAGCAATAGGAAGTATAACTGACAGAAATGGATATACATTATTAAGTTATATTGCATCAAACACGCCACTGCTAAAATTGTGCCATTACACACATATAGTCAGGAAATTAAAACTCGGCCTATTTTAAAAGGCAAGAAATAAAACAGTGAAAAACGCTCTAATCACCCCCCCCCCCCCCTCCTCTGCTTCCCCCACTTTCCATCAAATAAGAAATTATGAGGTGTTGCCAATTCTTTACTGATAAAGACATCTATAGTTTAGGCTAAATGCTAAAGTCACAGGTCGAGATTCAGTTTAACATATTAATCGTGGGAATAAGAATAGGCATGCGGGTTTTTCGAAAATCGACAAAGACCTAGTATGTCGGTAAGGTGATATATTTAGATATTTGTTACACCGTCCTGATCCATATATAGCGTTGCATACATTTTGTTCCCGGTATTGTTTTATGTGATTCCATCTGTACACTGTTATGCGTATACTTTTTTCTATGTATTTCATATCACGTAAGAGTGTGATACAAGCTGTAGGATATAGTGATTGCGGATTCCCACTTCTTATTCACCAATCGCTATACCCCTCACCCCTCCCCACCTACCCCCTCCCCACCTACCCTCTCCCCTAAACTTTAGCGGTCTTCGTCAGTTATATCGTCCGGACAATGCACGAAGATATGGATATCCGTCTGGGGTTACGCCGTATCGTAGAAATTTACTGCATCGTCACGGCATGTACCATTGTTCTTTTTTTACTATTTCGCGTGGGAGGTCTCATAGGGGTGGATTCTTGCAAATTCCAATAACTGCTTTTCCTCACAGAAACAATCGACGATATTTTATAACTATTAAAGCCTACCCTTATTACAGAACGTATCGATTTTTTTCCATATACGAACAGGCGCTCTCAGCGGTCTCGTTAAATTGTGATATATATATATATATATATATATATATATATATATGGTTATAACCAGGTCGTTTGTATATTAATGCCGCGGTTTTAACGTATTACATTGCTCGATATAATCACCCCGGGCCCTTATCAAAGATTTCGTTGATGTCGAAACAGTAAATAACTAAAGAAGAGTCACACTGGCTGAGTGACTTAGGCAGGTATGGTACGTTCTCGTGCTAAACTGTTTTACTACACAAATAGATGTCTACCTGTTGTAGGCGGCGGAACTGGCCTGAGTAAAGTGCCCTTGTCAGTGAATCCGCGTCCGCACGCCATTGTGTGTATACGAAAGGGGTAGGGGTCAGATTTGAGTATATTTAGTCAAACTCTCGAAATAATTTTGTTTATAAATTTCCATCTGGCAGTGTCTGCACTACAACTAATATCCCCATACAATGCCCATTGCTTCCAATGCCTTCTCCACCTCTCCCCAACCTCTCCCCAACCTCTCCCCAACCTCCCCCCCCCCTCCCATCTCACTTTGAGGAGCAAATCGAAGGCTATCGTTACGTGGGCCTCGTTTGCATTTGTAGTTATACCAAGCGTTGTTGATTGTTATTACGGTTATGCGAGCTCAATTGATCAATAAATCTAAATGCATGTTTTGTTCTCTTTGCGAAGAAAACATTTCAAAATATATAGGTGGTATATAAACTGCTCATTCATTTACTTGCAACAGCCACGTTATATGTTACGTAATCAATAACGCGCTATTTGGAAGAAAGATAGTCCCTGGATATAGAGTATTAGTAAAAACCAGGTCAAGGGCAAACTGATTATAAAAAGGATTGATTTCATTGCAGAGAAAATAACATCGATTGATATTAAAGAAAGACAGCCTTGGCCAGTTTTATCATTCCCTTTAACTATACCAAACTCGAGTACATTCAACCTTGATCAAATATTATAAAAGCCTATACATAAGGCATCTCCGTTGACGGTGGTTGACCACAAGCAAATCAAAATTATTCCCTTAAACTGACAAAGATTCGATACAAGGAAGGCCACACAGTCGCGCAATAAGGAAGGTCACAGTTTCGATAATTAAAACAGACCAAGTTGCCACATTTAATATTCCACATTTCGAGAGTAATATTTATGGCGCGCCGTTTCGATCCCGCAAATTTCGCCAATTGGTAATTGTGTAAATAATAAAGTAAAAATGAAGACTTCAAAAGGTGGCCCGGGAGATGTCAAAGTCCCCTAGGCCCAACCTTGCTCTGGACGCCCCTAATGATATGTCCCCTGAGTGAAGCATGTGGTTGTGTCGTGTAAATACGTGGCGTTGTTTTACAACTGGGGTCATGGGAAAGAGTGGGTAAATTTGGTAGACCTGCGGGTAATTTCATGACGTACAAGCAAGTCCGTTTAAAGACATTCACAACTTGTCATCCGCTACTCTGTACTTGTACATGTATTTTGTGATGAAATAATCGGGTTGGTGATTTTGGGTCACGAATTCATGATTAATTTGTTTTTTTCCAAGAATTGTTCATATAACTTCGCTCGTAAAGAAGGAGTATGACTGAGTACGATTATACACGATAATACACGCTACTAGTGTAAACCGGGCCTGTATATGCCTACATGAGGACCTCAGTCTTACAGAATTGTGTGGCAGTATAGAACTCATGACGCAGGGCATTTACCTGGAAGTAAACTACTATAAAAGCTATATGTCGCCGCAAACAAACAAACAAAACAACTCATAGTACTCTATAGCGCTATTGTTATAATTATAGGAGAAACTTGGCTTGCCAGTTCTCTCACGTAACCTGCAGCATGGTAACTAATCAACAACACCGTTGTTGATAATCCCACTAGGGTGGTGTTGTCAGGTATTTCGTGGAATGATAGTGGAAGCCGGGTTTTCGTAAGATTTCTTTAGGCGCAGGAACTCAGAGAGAGAGAGACGACCTGTTTAGATAATACGATTGTGTTGGAATTCTATTCATTAGCCAACACGTTGGGATTTTACCCCACATGCATGGCTTCATTAACCACCATGCTGGAACAGAACCTTATATAAACCAAACCAGGGAGTGGCTACCTATGTATAACGTCTCCCTGTGACTTAACACGTGGCTACAACCACTATATAGAGAATAATTCAAGATGCAACCTATCTTGATTGTCAGGAAGTTGTCTGACCATTAAATCTTTCCTTTGACCTCCGTGTCTCCTTTAGCTAATGAATCGATGAACTGTGTTAATCTAGTAATATACATCAAAACTTCCTCGAATGTTATATATATTGGTCCTCCCAGTACAGAGTATGAATGATATACAAACAGATCTGTTTTGGCCAAAAGTTCCTACCTTTACATCTGTTACGTGATATGGTCAGGTCAGGTCATACCATGGAGCTGCTACTCTAACGTTAGAGTAGCAGCTCCCTGGTCAAACAGAGGTCCTAACATGTGTATAAAGTATTCTTTCCCGCCTCCGGACATAATGATGCAATTCCCATGTATACGTTGTAAAGTACCGTTAAAAGGCGAATTTGTCTGTCCCTATACTTTCAACGTATTGTAATAAGTTTGCGTACAATCCTCCCTACTGGCTGTTCCCTTCCTCAATATTGTATTTAATTATTGGAAACGTACCACAACAGAGGTTACATTCAACACCATTGAACATTGGTCCAACTCCTGCCCAACCCCCATCTCAAACTTGTAACCTGGAGCCCTGTAAATTTGGCAATTAATGTAAAGAGTTCGTATCATCACAACATTTATATTACATCACATACCAAAGTAAACCGCTCCCTCACCCACCCCACTCTTTGATCGAATGCCCATGGTGCCCTGGTTAAGCAATACATTGTAGTTGTTTGGTACAAACCGTTTGATGAAATCTGAAGAGAAATGAATATATTATTTAATAAGAAACTAAAAAGATAAAATTGATTTTCTGTTTTATGGTGACCGCAACCAGATTCTTGCCATAAATAAGGTCAGCGTACCCAACCGATGTAGTTAAAATGATAACTGAAATATGGGTACTGACCACGACTTGAACGATTGTCCAACAGTTCAATTAAATCGAACCAATTAATTTATCGATGTCCTTCTTTCGTCAGGATCCCGTCGGGGTTACCGCCTGGACCGGCAGGTGTGCCGCTACTGGGTTATATTCCGTGGTTATCTGGCACTCCCTATAGAGATTTCCACGAGATGAGGAAACGCTACGGGGACATGTTCTCGGTTAGACTTGGCAAACGTTGGCACGTTGTATTAAACGGAAGCACCTCAATTAGACGGGCATTAGTCGAAAATGGTGCCGCCTGCTCTGGAAGGCCCAATTGGATTTTAAACCGTATCCTCAAAGGAAAAGGTATAAACTATGGTGTAATAGCAAAATAAATTCCTTTTATCTTTATGAGTGCAGTGCAGAATATTAAGTAACACAGGAGAGAGTAAAGGCCTTCATAGATGGGAAGTGTGGTGTCGAGCGGAAGGGGTGGGGTGGGGTGGGGTAGTTTAATCGACCATATTAAAATCGGAGTAAAATAAGCCACAAAGTACTATCGTATATGAACTGTTTATATTGTTATGAAACAAAGTGAGGGAATTTTCAACTATATTTCGTAATATTTTCTGAGAACATATTTCAAGCAATAAAAGATTCATAACGGGAGAGGGATCTCATGGATGGGGTACCCCCTCCCCACTGAACAAATTTTACACATGAAGTATTCTTAGGTGGTGCTATTTTCCTATTCTGTGCCATGTATTCTCCCAGATTTTGGTTATGGTAAAATTTGTTAAATTATCATACAAAAAGTGCCGGGCGGAAATGTTTAAAATACTGTTTGTGCTGGGCGGCATTCAGAACTGCTGGGCGCAGCCGCCCGGTGCCGTCCAGTGTGAGCACATCCCTGTATATACATGGGCAATACGGCTGCAGTGTATTGGTGAGAAGGGAGGGGAGTGGAGGTTACGTAACCTTCTCTGTGTCTTATCAAGAGAGGCTCTTCGTGCATCTTCTCGTAGCTCGTATCCCGGTGTTAGAACCTCTCATGAAGCTGCCATTTAGAGAGGTTAGGCCCGTAATCAGTTCGGGACACAAGGGGAAGGGGCGCCCAATTAGGACTACTGTGCGTCTGTGCCATTGTCATGCATGTTCACAAGAAATTCTAATATTCTGATATATTGTGCCCCCTCCTTAAATTGTTGGTGCCTATAACCAACTCAGAATTCCTGACTACGAGGCCTGTAAGCGCCCCCAATGTTCATTATCATAACAGTCGACAAAACAGGACTAACGTTTTGCCAAACGTTGGTCACAATGTCTGCAGCCCATTGATTCAAATTGATCAATATAGTTGGGTTCCCTGTACACTATAAAGTTAACTATACCGCTACAAGCTTTCTGACTTCATCGCTACTCCACCGGCGGTCTTAAAATCAGGTGGAAAATTGAATTTTCAAAAGTTTCCATATCTGCCGCATGGTCACAGGATTGGTCGTAATTATCCTTGCACATACAAAGTCTCCAAATTCCTGCCCTCGCGATCCTGCACTCGTTACCATTTGAATAAATATTTCTATCAATAAATAATAATATTTGTAATCAATAACTTTCTCTCGTCCTATAAAACAGCTGTAGCTAACGAGCAGCCGGACGCCGGGTGGAGGTTGCACCGTAGCTTCTGGTTCTCTTTGTTCCGTCAACTTGGCCAAGACAAGATTCAACATATCATTAAAGAGGAGGTAGAATGTATGAAAAACGCTCTCATTCAGGAAAATGGTCGCGCGATTGAACCATCTGGATTAGTGAAACTGACCTTTTGTAATATTATTTGTAGATTTTGTTTTGGAAAGCGATATGCTGCAGACGATCCGGAATTTCACCGCTTGCATCGCAACGCAGATACTTACATGCAGAATTTAGCCAAAGCCTCGAGGACTCTGCCATTCTTTGGACAAGCTGAGAAAGTTTTCCAGAACATTTTAGGAGGCTATGATGGCATTATTAGTTTCATCAAAGAGAGAATCGAAGAACATAAAACAATGAGATTACGGGATCGAACAAGGTCATGTGACGATCTTTTGGATGTGTACTTCAATCGCACTGCAGAAGCAGTGGATGAAGTTGATCACATTGGAATTCTCCCAGCCGCAGCAGACATCAACATGAATACAACAGGGATGTATGAGAACAGAGCCGGCGATCAACAAAACTTCACTAAGCTGAAGGAAATAGACGAAGCTAACTTACCTAACATAGTTCTCGACATCTTCGTCGGCGGTTTGGAGACTATTAACGCCGCAATGTTATGGAGTCTATGCGCTATGGTGAAGTACCCGGATGTTCAAAGACGGATACAAAAAGAAATGGAAGATGTCGCCGGATTGGGTTGTGTCCCCGATTACCAACAATTAAACCAATTGCCATATACCAAGGTGAGTTTTTGTCAAATCTACTACGCTGGGGATTCATTCTCTCTTACGGCCGTCTTCCTTTAATATTTTGAGAACCTATACCAATGTTGGTGATCAGGGCTGAAAGAGACAGAGAGACAGATAGAGAGGTGGAGAGAGTGGGGGGGGGGGGGGGGG
>JAIPMN010001021.1:0-29242 GCA_020650975.1 Apostichopus californicus | reverse complement strand
ATAAATATATATATATATATACCTCAATATGGTTTCAATTTGCATTTTTATTACAAATTTTGATTGCTCAAAATTCACTATTGAAATATTAGTCGTTATATGTTTATCTTCGATTACTATAACAGATTGGTAGTCCTGTAGCCTAGTAACAGCAAAGTGTTTTCCTAGTTAAATAAAACAGAGAAGTGTCACTAAAACAGGAAGCCAACATGCTTAGGTAATTCCTTTGCCGTATTTTCAAACTGAGTACACAAGTTACTTGTGCTAAATAAGCTGGAGTCAAATACCATGTATGGCATTTGTTCAAGTTTAATTTTTTGAATAAACTGCTTCACAATCCAAGGAGTCACACACATACACTCACACACGCATACATGCCATCACCTTGGCAGAAGATTCCTCTTGCCTTCGGCAATGAATAGAAAAAGTCATTTATAGTATACACCCAACGTTCATTTCATTCCAAACTAGTAAACTATAGACTACAAAAACCATCTCTGCAAAAGTACCAACAAAAGGAAATATATAATTCCCCAATTCCCAACATTCATGAAAGTTTTCTGGCTGATTAGAAAGTGAAGATAACAATTTTCCTTTCTTAATCAAGACCCTGGGTATGGCTTTCCCTTCTGAAGTCCTTTGGGTAAACCTCAAGTAGGGCAACTAGAGCATGCTTTAACAAGCCACAGTATTGTTACTCCAAGCCCATAGAACTTGTTGTGACACTTTGCAAAGCTTCTGTGCATATTTTACAAATGCAAAATTTCTCATTAAATACAAGAACACTTTGCAACTCAAGAACGCAGTTAGCAACAACCCATGTCCCCTGTTTATGTTTTAATCTATTTTTGTGGGGGGGAGGGGGGGATCTGCGAAGATGATTAGGAAATTTGAAACTCACGAATAGATTGACTTTGTGATGAATCCCAGTTGAGGCTCATTTCAACATTATCACATGGCTGCATAAACACTTAAAATTTGCAGACTGTCACTCCCCAGTAAATGCTTACCTCACTTGTTGCTGATGTCACCACGGCAACAGTATCTGTGAAACCAGACATGCTACTAACACTTCGTAACTTGCGAGCTTCTGATGTTATTTCATCAATCTCTTTAGAGAAGTCACTGAAAGGGGGATAAAAATATTCATATTTTGTCCATTGGGCAAAATTTTTGTGGAGTCTCAGAGTCGCATGACGTGTTAACACATTTTCGATGAATACCAGGCGAGATAATGAGAAACTTCTTTGTCGCACCTTGGCCCCCCAAATGGACACTTCATATGTGTGAGCAAAAGTATGATGCATCAAATATGAAAGAAAATTAAGTAGGAGTTATATATCAAGAAATTGTCCCAACACAGATTATGTGAAAAAACAGTCTGATCTGTAAATGCAATCATCAAATGGTGACTGAAATAATGTGACAGAAATTTCAAAGTTGTTTACATCTGTAAAAGACAGTGTCGTTTTACAATTAATGCTCATGCCAGAAATAACTAGATGAAGTGTACAAGATCAAAATCTTTAGATCTATTAGAACTTAAAGGTTTACGGACACCTATGAACAACATTGTCCTAATCACTCTTATAGGCATTAGAAATCATGAAAATAGCTACAACTCTCATCAAAATTCCATCAAAGATTGACCATTTCACAAGTCTTTTCTTAGTTCAATTTTTATTTATGAATTATAATTAGCTAATTATGCACATTGATGATGTCAAGGGAGTGACTGCCTAGTTTTCTGTTATGTTTTTCCTTTGTTTTTACAACCTTCGATTCAGGGACACTGAACACAGGTTTTGCAGCCTAATGCGATTTTTGGAAATATTTTATTGTCTTATTTGAAAAGAGGAACATCACATTATTCAAATGATATATCTGGGCTTATAATTAGGAGTTAACTCATTAAGGCCTAACTAAATATAAGAAATTTTCATGAGTGCAACACTCCATGTAATAGTTTGGACATATTTATTGAGTTTCCCAGATTTATCAAAACTTCAAATGTGTATATCTTGGAAACGAAAAGAGCTTTTCAGAAATTTTCAACAGATTTTGAATGAGATATATCACACACAACCAATGAATATTGGGCAAATTGGCTAGGTGTCTGTAGTACTTTAAGTTCTTTGAATCATGAACCTCAGAGAGTCAATCAGTAAGAGCATAAAAGTCAGTTATATCAGGGCCCCGGGTACCTATGAAGGGAGTTGGGGTAGGGCCAGGGGTTTAGACAAAGCTCCCAAGGTGTTTACGATGCATTACTTTGTCAAGGACACGCAATGTTGAATGTCATCCAAGGATTTCTCTGCTAATTATATGAAGTTTAAAAGATCATGTTTTTAGTTGTCTTATTACAAATTATCAAAAGAATAATTCACATTTTAGCCAGCGCTGGGGAGTTGAGCCAATGTGACCAACATTTTAGCCTTAATGGGGCATTCCAGAGTTTTCAATATTTTGTAGATGAAATACCTTCAAATTCAAAACAAAATTACAGAACCATTACTGACACTCAAATATTTCTTGGACTATTGACATATAGTTCCGCCTTATAGTCATCATTTAACACAGAGGCCACATATGACAGGCACCATCTTTGACTTTTCAGAGTATTTTTGCACGACGAAAAAATTTATTCAGACCTCGGCCGTTCCTCCCGAGTTCAATCTCAATCAAACCTGTGTCTACATCAGAGATTTGACTCAATAGCACTCTGTGTTTGATCTGAATATTTTGTAAACCGACTTAAGTGGACCATGACCTATATCTGTGGGAAGTCATTTGAAGAGCACTTTTCTATAAAGTTATCAGGACTGCTAGGTTTGGTAAAGTAGGTAGAATAGTGCAATGGTGCAGTAAAGACAGGTAAGCTAAGCATGGAATGCAGTACCTTCTATGTAAGCTGTGACCCAGCCTGACATCTGAGTTAATTACACCGCATGTGATACAATGCCTAACGACTGTAAATACTTACCGGTTATCAAATATTGAATTTTCTAGAAGATCCTTTGCTGAAGGTCTTTTTACGGGAGACTGTGAAGTAAAAAAGAAAAAAATCACATCAAGTACATGATGAAATTCAGAATGTCATTTGTATTTTTTTATTCAAACTAAAACAAAATGTGCCAGAGATAAACATCACTTTGCACTTTCTTAAATAAGTTAATGTTACAATTTTCCAAAAGGGAAGCTATTATCAGACATGACTGTTTATAACTCAGACAAAGAAAACACACGGATAGAATGATACTACAATTCACAATCACGACCTAACACGGATGCATAAATTACGAAAGCTTAAAACGAAGATAAGTCCTGGATACCGTAGTAAAACTGATTAGATTATTTTAATATTTCCAGCAAAGCGTATCGTACATGAGGGAATTAAAAGTAACAGTGCCTGTCCCTTGCTTGTACGGAGAATCTGCTCCACGGGTCAATGATAATCTCGTGAAGCACGCCGACCGATTACAAACTCGTTAATCAGCTATACATTTCTACTTCTACTTACAGTCGACCAGGAATTTAATATCTCTCAGACTGATTGATGAGGAAGAATACGTGCCACCCGTTCCAAACGATATTTAAGAAGACTTTAGGCAGAAATAATCAACTGTTACCAAATAAATTTTTCATCATTTCAAGGTACAAACTTCACCGAAAGATTCAAAAGTCACTGTGTTCCGGGGGAGGGCTTCAAAGTCCAAGGGAATCGCACAATTGCAGATTGGCACACAACAACAATATAGCCCCTGGACTTGTAGTTGAATGAGGTGCTTCAGGGTTTAATGTACACATTCATGTGTACCCTGATCCCCTGCAGGGATATATAAATCCACATAACAAAAGGTTGCTTGGATACCAACCAACATGTAAATAAATAGATAACAGTCCAAAAAGGTACAAGAAGAAAAAGTGTTCACATCCTGGGAGTTAAATAGTATATATATATATAAATATATACTGTATCAATTGTCATGTATGATTAGAGATGATAATTTTCTGACTGCAATCAACATTTTGAGATTGAAAAATGGTCTTATTGTTTGATCCTTGTTTGTTTAAATGTTGACTCTTTCCCTGCTATACGATGTACAGCTATTTTTAAGTTTGCTTCCGTGATATTTCCCCAAAACAGCTTTTTCTCCCCACTCATGCAGTTTGATATGATTCAAAGTCAACCAAAGTCAATCTGCTCTTGTCTTGTTTTGGATGTAGCACTGATAAAAACAAAATGAGTCAATTTACACTGCTAGGAATATCCAAATATTTTGACATGTGTTGCCTAGTAAACCAGGTCAATACATTTCCTCTGAAAGGGTATCAGTTCTCCACAACTACTAGAGACGTATATGAGGTTCAAGTTCACAGATTCAGAAGGAAAAAAAAAAGAAAAAAGAACTTGCAGATCTTTTCTCTACTTTGCTGTAGGTGAAGAGAGAGAAGTGAATTGTAACCAATGAAGTTGTCACTTGACAAACAAAAGCAGCTACCGAAAAAAAAAGAAAAAAAAAAAGGGTTTATTAAGTGCGATAAATATAAATGACATATTACCATTCCTTCAGTCGAACACACACCCCCAATACATTGCAAGACGAAAAAACTAGAGCGTAAAGTTGAAACAGATACATCTTTATTGATAAAATCCTTACAAAAATTTACACACGTTACATACGTTACAGGTAAAAAGAAAAGGGATTTACAGATTCTTTCAGTTTGACTTGACATGCCAGGCAGCAATTTTAACTAGCCACTCTGCATTGACATAAAACTTCACTTGTGCATGAAGATATATAAATGAAAGACTGTATCCAAACCCTTGAGGTCAATCAAAGCTCGAACATTTCAATTTCATGTGGGCCTATTGACCAATCTCACCGGGCAATGCTGAAGCAACTGCTGGCATTTAGGTCACTAATATATTTCGTAGATTTTCTTCTACCAAGAATGATGCTGGAGGCTGATGTCGACTTTAGAGGACTCAAACCCAAACTAGAACATATTCAACAGGCATCCTGGGCATCAATTTGAGGGGTTGGGGAACTCCCCCCCCCCCCCTGCACGGCCTGTCTTTAGCTTTAGTGAGGTGACACTTCCACATTTCATCCCCTTCCCCACTTGCATGGTTTGGCACCTTAAATGGAGGACCACTAAAGAACTTTTCCCCTCTGTTTTGTTCGCTTAAATGTCTTATTAATTAGGAAGCCCCTCACAAACGTATAAAAGCTCTCACAAGCACACACACATGCATAAAGAAGACTTTGCCCCAGGGTAGTTTTTTTGCACCTTTACTTATACCGATCCCCAAGAATGCCAGTCACATATCCTCCAAGTATTTATAGTAATGTCCCCCTTCCCCTTCTCCCTCTCCCTCCATTGGAAACGCAAATCGATGCCCATGAGAGGGCACAGCTAGCAGCAGGTGGCGCCCAACTAGTAAATGTCCGCTTCTCTGTAAAGGGCTACATCAAATGATGACTGGAGAAAGGAACAGCCAGTGCAGGGGATATTTTACATATTATGATCTACATTCTTAGGTTATTGCTCCGTTTGTAGTACTGCAGCTAAAAGAGAGTGAAGATGCACTCTTTGAACAAACCCGTTGTCAAGTTCCTTAGTGATTAATTAACTCAAAGCAAACATAGATATAATATAAGCAATCATTTTACCCATGTGGCCAATTGCTATATTAGATAAAGTTCAGACATCAAGTTGTTTGTGGTTATACAGGAAGTGTCAGTTTATGTATATATCAGAAACAACACTTCCTGTATCAAGCTTATATACTAAAGTAACTAAATCTTCTGTATGTAGTGATCACCCAACCATCACAATGTCATGAACGCACGAAAGTTGATTCCGACACAAATCTGCACATTCACTTCCGGGATTGGTCCTGGGCGACCAGACGCTCGCAGGAGTGTAGACAAATCAGACAAAATTAGTGATTGAATTAATAGACTTTGAATAGCTACTATGTAGAAGCTCTTTAGGCTACAGGATATTAAAGGTTTGACTCTCTTTCGAATTTGGACAACGAACTCGCCCAACATCATTTGCTGTTACTTTAACCTCCCCTCCCCTCCGGACTCTTGGAAGTCTTTTAATTTATAAATGTAAAGAACTGCTGATGACAATAGACCAAAAGACTATGAAGGACTTCTTTATTCCCTGATCACCGACCTTCGAAATTTAGAATGTATCCCACAAAATTGTTGTTATTTCAAAGGAGTTTCAAGCAAAATACAACAAATTGACTCTTTTAGACTTCCAAGTCTCATAATCCTGGTAAAAGATCGTAATATTGAAAAATGAGGATTAAAACTGACATACACACTTGGTTTACATAAGTTTGTTTTATGTCATAAATATGAAAATAAGGATAATAAATTGACTCTTTAGACTTCCAAGTCTCATAATCCTGGTAAAAGATCGTAATATTGAAAAATGAGGATTAAAACTGACATACACACTTGGTTTACACAATTTTGTTTTATGTCATAAATATTCATGCCAAATCAACTGGTTCATTTTTTTTTTGGGGGGGGGGTTAAATACTTTTTTATACAATATTTGTGGGATCTTACATCGTTTGCAGGGACCTCTTACTATGATAAAGAGAAAATGGGGTTGATATTAAAAAGTGCAAATTAGTTTAGGGCACACAAAGGATGTGACAAGGTTTGCGATCATGTGGAGTAGAACAAACTGTGTACTAGACCCTACAGACTATATCATATATAAAACCACATGGGTAAGTCCTTTGTGGTTGCCTCCTGTCATGTATCCCTGCACCATATTTTCGTTGCCTTGGTGATGGATAACCACATTACCTCCTAAACTATCACTAATAGCAATAGACCTACCACACCTGCAGGCAAAAAGGTTATTCCAACAAATGGAAAACTCATCCTATTTTGAAATCCAATCTTTCCTCGCCATTTACGAGGGCATTACCCTACTAAGCATTACATCTCTGCCTGGAGATTCCTTTGTTCGGCACTTTACTTGTGAATCTGGTTAATTTTATCCTTCTTATCATTCAAACATGGTCAAAAATAATATTTAAAAAAATGCCTGGTTGAATAGCATCATCATTTCTCTCACTGTCAAGGACATTCTTTTTGCATGTTTGAATATTTTTGGCAGAGACGAAACTTGAACTTTGCCTCCTATAGCTGAGTAATTACTCAGGAAATAAATGGTCTTTGGAAAAATGTTTGACGATTCGATACTTCAAGTCTGCAACTGATTAATCCACAGAACAACAAATGTATAATCCCCCTATCGGCTACCAGCTTGAAGAACATGTACTGTTCTTAAGGTTCTGGAATATTAATGCAAAAGTAATGTATGCCGTTCAGTATACAACATGTGTGTTCTGGTTACTGTAACATTGATTACAATAACTGTGTGTCAGCTTTCCTACTCATAAAACAAATTCCATTATCTCTATCAAAATTAGGCAAAATGTTAAGGGTGTATTCCAAAGAAAAAAATGCATTTCCAGGAACAGAAGAACTTTTTTCCTTAGATAATATCCTCCCACCAACAACAAAATTTCAATGGATATTTGTGAAAAACGATAACTCGAAAATTTGGGTGTCTAAAAATGAAAACCCATGAACATTCATTTTCTATAAAAATTCAAATGAGCCAAAAAAAAGTTGAAGTTATGTAATTACAGTTACTGTGTGATAGCCTTAGTCGAATAACAACCAAGAAACCATTATTTTGTTTTTGTACATATCAGCAAAGACTACGAAAAATCACTGTTTCATGCCTCAAAAATTCAGACTGTTAACTAGATAAATGCAAGTGGAATTTGTAATTTGCCAATAAGCAGAAGGCATTAGTTGAACCTAATCCTCCAATTCAATACAGTTACTTATGTGTAAAAGTCGGAACTGGATTTTAACAAGTAGATTTTTAAATCACTTGAACTTTTCAGCTATTATTGCTAAAACTTGTGAAACTCTAGGCCCATGTTTTGTTATTAATATGGTTTCACATTATATTGAAATTTGGAAATGTACGTGTTACAAAAGCTCACATACAGTATGGTATACAATCTGTATCTGAATAAATAATTTACTGTACATAGTTTTAATTAATACATTGTTATTTATCTGAAATAGTGATGATTATATTGATCACACTGATATCGAAAATAAACTGAATTTATTGCAAATTTGAAAGAAAATACTAATGAAATAGAAAGAAAAAAAAACAAAGAGGTAATTTTAGCACTGAGTTTGTAGGCTGGAGCATTTGAGTTGAAAAATTGCTTAGGGCTGATGTATTAAACAGTTGTTAACTTTTGTTTCAGGTTGTCATAGTGACAACCAGTTTATTTATAGTTAAAGCACAGAGTCATACAGAGTTTTGTTTTATCTATAGTCTTGTTGGATGACCAACTTTAAGTTGTTCAAACATTAATTCTTAATACAAACTCAAATAATATCTATGGAAATTTTTTATTAAATTTTCTTGAAACATTTATCCCAGCTTAATGCTGTCCCATTTTGTGTCCATTTACCATGTCTTTATTTACTGAATAGTTGTTTTTTTAAAAATAATTTGTAAGACACTGGAGAAAAGAAAAGCACATTAATACTCACACTTGTATACTGCCAGGTCATTAAAACAAAAGTAAAGAAAGCATCATTTCAAAACTTACATGAACCATCCATGGATAATCCTTATCATAATATTCTGCTTCCATTTATCCCCTACCATGTAAATTGGTTGCTAGGCAAACGGCAGACAGCTATGCATGTAAGATATATATATCTTGACAGTATAAAATCCTGGCTTCTAATGTCGGACGAGGCTGATCTCTAATATAACTGCCCGCGATTCCATCTCCACATGGTCGAATGTTTACAACAAAACAAGTCAATATACAGACCTGGTTACCAGCCCGGCCTACACGGATTAAAAACAAAAATCTCTCTGCTCTCTAAGTATGAATAAATTGCCGATGCTGGTGTTGCCAACCGACATAAATCTACACACCACACACTGCTTCCCAACTTGGCAAAAAGTGCACTTCAATCAATTACGATAAACTTGCAGCTGGTTGATTTGTGATTTTGACACATAGCTCCTGGCAGCGGAGACCCACCGATCAGCCCAGGATGTAAAACTGACAGGTACGGTAAGGTCAACAGTATCGTATGAAGAGAGAGGACAAGCCTGCACTTAGTCCCAGAGTGTTACATCCTTGTGGTACATTACCATGGCAACTAAACTTTAAGGATACAAATTGATAGTTGTATTTGCTCTGAAGAGGACTGACATACATCTACTGAAGGAAGTCACAGAAGAGACACTACAAATTTCAAGACCACTCTGTTGTTATTAATAAAGTAAGGCAGTATAAAGTGATGGATTGGGTGGGTGCCTTGCTCAGGTGTTTTCAACGGCTACTTTCCATTAGTCGACATACAGGCCAATTTTTCAAGAATTTTCCTGGTCGTTCTTTGAGAGAACCATGCCTTACAATTTGGTTGTCCAAATAACAAATTTGGTTGCCCCCAAAAATGTAGCAAAAATAACAAGAACCAATATGTATAAACTTTCTACGTTCAAAAGTCTACTTAAGACCCATCTTTTCACTTGTTATTTTTGTAAATTAATTTGCTTTCTTTGTAAAGCACCTTGAGCAGTGACTTTTGTCTACTGATTTGGCGCTATATAAGTCTCATTTATTATTATTATTATTATTATAATTATTATTATTATTATTATGTATACTGCAGGACAGATGTGCAGGTTTGGTGACTAAAACACCAATGTGTACACTGTAGGAGAGATGTGCAGGTTTGATTAATAGAACACCAATATGTACACTATTGGAGAGATATGCAGGTTTGGTGAATAAAACCGCAATATGTACACTGTAGGAGAGACATGCAGGTTTGGTGAATGGAACACCAATATGTACACTGTAGGAGAGATGTGTAGGTTTGATGAATAGAACCGCAATATGTACACTGAAGGTGAGATCTGTAGGTTTGGTGAATAGAACACAAATATGTACACAGTAGGTGAGATCTGTAGGTTTGGTGAATAGAACACCGATATGTACACTGTAGGAGAGATATGCAGGTTTGGTGAATAAAACCGCAATATGTACACTGTAGGTGAGATATGCAGGTTTGGTGAATAGAACACAAATATGTACACAGTAGGTGAGATCTGTAGGTTTGGTGAATAGAACACCGATATGTACACTGTAGGAGAGATCTGTGGGTTTGGTGAATAGAGCACAAGCTTTTGGGGTGATACCAGTTTATCATTTGATCTATTTCGGGGTATTTAAGTCACATGCAATCTGAATTTGATTTTAACAACTAGTCGTCTGCTGGACAATCTACACAGCTGATTTTGGTTGTCCAAACAGAAATGTGGTAGTCTAGGAAGATGGTACTACCCATTAAAATTTGCCCTGACATACATACAAATCTGCATGATGAGGGTGCCTTTATCTCTTCTAGTTTCAACGTGGTCTGTCATTTTCCGATATGCACCCTCTGACGACCTTCCCAATTCAGCAACCACTCTTGTTGTACCAGAGTAAAATTGGATAGCGATTTTAACAAAACGGCCCTGATACAGTTAAATTTCAAAGTGAGGTTTTAAGCGGCTGGTTCCCCTCCTTTGTCCTGTCCCTCTCTTTTCCCTCTCCTCACCTCCCCTACCTTCTTACCACCCCCCCACCCCCACCCCCACTCCAAAGAATGTATTCTACACATATCCACAGTGCTAGAGCTTCCAGTTTAAAGGACCATTTACACACAAGTAAATGACTCATCTCCTATGATAATGGTACCAGCTATCTCATTTTCATACAAAGGTGAAAATGAGGTCAACAGTAAACTGTTTGGGTCAATAAAACAGATGTATCTTGTTGTCTCTGTCTCTGAAGATAACATGCAATGAAAAGTCAGAGTGCGATAATAACTTCCTGTTTGCAAATTCCTGCCTTACTTTTCTCAATTGATATTAAAAGCAAAATAGTCTTTTTATCTCATCGCTGCCACAGGGAGGATGAGATATTGTAGTTCTTTTGCCAGTTGAGCCATACACAGCTACTGTATGTCAGTTGCCATAGCCACAGTTGCCATGGTAATGGTTAATTTTCCTGAGTAACTACTCTTGGGGGATCACCCATGGTGGGGTACGCCAGGGTGACAGTAAGTTCATGGCTGAGGGAAAGGTCAAAACCTGTCCATGTGTGTGTGTTAGTGTGACTTTGTGTCTTTGTGGGCGTCTGTGTCCAATATTGTGCCTTTTTATATTTTGTGCAATGCGTTTTAGAATTTCTTTTATTTCTTTAACGCCTGTTGATAATATCACTTAATCAGACATCTTTCTACTGACATACCCTTAATCAAAATATTAAGATACACTCCTAGACTATTTCATCAAATCAATGCTAATTCTCCAGTAACAAATATATTCCGTTAGACCAACATTTCTTCTTTTTTGCATTATTTTGCATTTTTGCATTATTTCAATGGAAATTAGACTATTCAAGCTAATGACCTACTTAGTTATGTAATTTTAGTTTGGAACAAAATAAAAAATTTGATCAAAATGATATAAAAAGGTCAAGGTGGTTTAATTGGAAATCGCTTTATTTCAAATTTACTAGAAATTATTGCTTTAATGGGACTGAACAGTGAAACAAACAGAAGGGTCAGTTGAGGATATCAAAATTCAGTAAAGGCATTTGAATTGGTCAGTCTGTGTTCTTATGGCAAAAGTATAAACACAAAGGCACAAAGGACCTCAGAGGCTACAAATACATACAGAGGGTCAGATGGAGGGGGAAGCGTTGGGTGGATTATAAACGGACATAAACCATCAAAGTGACCCTTCTGAGTTCGGAAAGAATTTATCTTCCATTTAAAAACACCCTGCATCCATTAGCTATGATGAATGTGGCCAAATGGGCCAAGATTTATTGCCCTCCAATGGCATAGTTTAAGTCCTCTCCTTGTTCATTCCTGCAGCGTTAGTCGACCATCACAAAATTTATAGCCGTGCATTACGAAAAGGCGCAAGCAAGAAAAGAAAAAAACCTGTCATATAGACGAGGCAATGTAGCAAGCTGACTTTACTGTCACCCTTCTGCAAAAATAACTGAAAATAAATGTTTTGATGCCTGGCCAGAAAGCCTTTAAATCTGATCATAAATCAAGAAGGCTGAGCTATTTATTCCCTTCTGAATTAAATCCAACCTTTCAAAGATAAGACTCTGCCGCTAGAATTTAAGATTTGCGTATGCATCATTTATTGTTCAATGATATATATGTATAATCATCCACACCGCCGTTTGTTTGAAATCGTCGCAGACACAGGTAAAAGACTTTACGATCACGAGCAACGGTTTAAAATAAACCCGAAGCCTGCGGCATCTTGTCGACTCCGCCATCCAAATAGATTTTTAATTGCAAAAAAACTATGACAAGTTGTTAATGTTGTTTGGTCATTTCAAATGATACTATAACATATATTTCGATTTTATAGTATATATATCCTATGGAATATATTAATTTCAAATGATACTGTAACATATATTTCTATAATCCAGTATATATATCCTATGGAATCAAATCCCTGCAACAGGTTAAAGTTTAAGTCACAACAGAAAACCGAAGAAGAATGACCAAACTTCTGCTGTGAATATTAAAAGATAGAGGGGGAAAGAAAAAGAAAACGAAAAAAATAATGAAAGAAAAAAAAACCGACCTTATTCAGCAACTCCTTGACGAGCCCTCGAATTTCTTCCGAATACATTGGATCAACCTCTTTGATGTCATTTTGTACGATTCCCCATACCAGCTTCAATGGATTCTGTTCCAATCAGAGAAGAAAATATAGAAAGGAAATTGAGAGAGGACTTAATCAGGCAGATAGCGATGTCCGGAAGACGGCCGACAGTCGATAGCCAAACCCATTAGCAGTCTCTCTATTCTGCTGCAAACCCTGGCTTGGTATTGATTTATCGTTTTGGCAGCCTCCAATCAGCAGAAAACAAAATCTGACGATGTAATTTAAGTTTTTAACTTTCTCTCTGATATAACATTGTTATGCAAAAGATGTAATTGAACTAGCACTGTAAAGGAGAAAATGAGATTTGCTTTGCCTTGAAATTTGAAATATTATGATGGTGATGATGACGATGCTGGGAAATGTCTCGAGGGATAATCCCCAAGACATTGTTTATATGTGTTGCAACAGAATTTAAGGAACCTGTCTCTGATTGAGTGGTGTCTTGTTTCATAATTACGACAGTAATAAATATATACAAATAAATAAAAAGCGAGCAAAATATGGAGACTGGAGAAACATAACTTGACGAATCGCAAACTCATTAAAAGGAGATGGAAAATAATCTCATTCTTATCTTAGCAGTACTCAAAAAAAACAAAAAAAACATTGGAAGACAAACAGACAAACAACTGGAGCACCAACAGTACGGAGACTCATCCCTACTCATTGCACTCAACGACAACATCAAATGATTTTACAAAAATTTAAAAAAATAATACATAACAAAACCTCTTTGACCTTGTCTTTTCTAATTCTGCAGGCCTTATTCACATAAATTGATAATGCAAGGGGATCACCATCTTGTTTACCCTTGGGAAGATAAACAAGCCAACCCATAAGGGTTCACATTTAAGAAGGTGCTTACCTAGATGAATGTTGAATGAGATGGCATTATGCAAGCATGTCAAGGTCACACTGAATCTTTACAAACAAGAAGGTAGTGAAAGTACTACAGTGCACCCTCCTTTAGACTTTCACAAATCAGAGATCTCCAATGACAGGATCTCCAAATAATGTTATCTTGACCCCCCCCCCACCCTTTGTGGGGTCAGGATGCCCTCCCCACCCCGCGAAAGCGAGCTCACAATTCACAACTGCCAGCCAAATAAATAATGACTCAAGGATATTCGTTAAACGTGTCCTTTGGTCGACTCTCTTCGGTACGGAAAACTTATATGAGAGAGAGAGAGACAGTTGGTAATGGTGCTTAGAAGCATTGTGAATGGTAACACGGCATTGAGCCTAACTACGGATAGGTCAAAATATCTGCCGGTGTATGTGTCCCATTAACGTATACGTGAATGGGTAAAAAGTTTTGTCAAAATTAGTTAATACTATAAAATAGTACCGAGAAAAGATTATTTAGACCACCAAGATTAAATTTATAATGACGCTTTAATCGTGCTTTCGAATGAACTGAGTGCTTTCTAGATATACAACTAGCTTCACTTTTTCACTCCTTTTGTCCAAAATAACTGCTTCTGTCATAACACTCTCTCTTCAACTCTCCTCTCCCACATCCCAATCCCCCTCCCCATGACCCCTTTTCCATCCCTAAACAAAAATAAAACTTGTATAAACCTGACATTACCCTCAAAATTGTGTTCAAGGCTCTGAGGGAGTTTCCTTCGACTTTACAATTTTGCAAGTCAAACCAGTCAGTGGCGGAGCTAGGGGTATTGGTCAGGGGGGCGAGAAGGGTCTGTAGAGGCGCTTTCGTCACTATCTAAGCGGAGCGCCACCACAGGTTGGCACGGAGCGTACAGAAATTGTTTGAGTAAAGATACTCCCTAGATCGCCGGAAATGACCCTTTCCGGGCCTTGCTAATTTGCAGACAAACGAAGAATAAATAGGTGTCATCGCCAACAAAATGTGACAAATGTCGATAGGTAGATGAGAGCGCAATAAAAAAGTCAATAATCGCAAATAAGTAAAAAGTGGTAAAAAGCTGAAAAGGGCGCCAGCAGTCCATTCGAGTCCATCAGGGGGGGGCATCCGCCCCCCCCCCTGACTGTATGGATGCTCCGCCACTGAAACCAGTAATATCTGGAGGACTCATGGAACACTTGACACAAGAATGAATAAATCTTGCCAATTTGACCTTCAATAAAAGACCCAGTCAAGGTCTGTACCTCCTCAGGCTCTCTATACTGTAAGTGAATTTTCGATATTAACAAAATATTACAAATTCCACAGAAATACCTTTACATGTATTATAGTATTGAGAATTACGACTTTCTGGAAAACTTCTTCACATGTTTCAAACTCTGATACAGCAACATATCGAGTTGAATTTCTGCCACTTTTCAAAATATAACTGAGAAATATGACTTTAAAACATTATATCAGGTCGTATTTGTAATATCTGATAACCAAATTATAATGTGTTCCATAAATGAAGAAGACCAGTTTGTGTTTATGGAACAGGAAAAGTTATGTTAATGATCAAATTAAATAGTTACTATGCAGACAGCTATGCACTGCCCATCTTTTATACAAAATCCTGAAAAAATTTAAATTACAATTAAATTTTTTCAGATTAGTGGCAAAGGTACCACTTACCCAACCACTTTTAAGGGGGGGGTTCATGCTAAAGGTAATTATAACTGAGAAACTAATTTAAAAAAATATGATTGAGTTCAATTTCTCACATTTTCTTGACAAAAATTCCATAACCGTAAGTTTTGGAATGATCGTATGGTCAAGTTGCTCAGACAGCATCCTCAAATGTGGATACCACTGCAGAAATATTTATAACATTTCTTGAAAACTTTAAATGGGAAAGTGGAAAAGGGGGGTGGGAAAGTGGGAGAGTGTAATTTTCTTTGCATTTCTAAATAAGGGAGCCCTTTTTTCATTAAACCTCAAAAGACTGACAGTATCAACATATCTTTTCATTGCCACTCCCCCACCCACCCACCCAGCCCCCCCACCCCCTGCCATAGTGTTGACAATATCATCATGAACTAATAACTACATACTGTCTCCCAAAAACGTACACAAAGTCTTAATAAAAGCAATTCACAGACAGATATTTGATAAATTCACTGATATAATTCATGATAAGGTTCTTCATTCAAAAAACATCAACTTGTTATCACTTAAATGCATGGCACATTTGCTTTTGATCTAAAATCTTTAACTTTACCACTGCATACGACACACATTTTTCTATACATTATCGATTGCACATCAAGTAGAATGGTCACATTTTAATCTGTGCAAAGAAAATCCAATTAAAAAGGATCTCCAGTTTTTACAAACTTTATAAACTATTCATGTTCGTCTATGACGTCCATGTTTTTCCATCCACTGAGAAATAACTGGAGCGCAAATGTAATCCTGTCCTCAACCACTCAAGAAAATTTAATCGGAGATAAAAAATCACCAGAGCTGTTGCGAAAAAAAAAAAAAAAAAATAGTTACCTCCGATCTGGTTAGACTGGCTTCAAGTATTAGCTCTATATAACGGCACAGAGCATAGGATGAGAAATAAATGATGACTATGCTTCTTTGGCCCGTCCAAATTTAAAAATCTGATTCCTACATGTATATAGATGGCCTTAGATCCCCTGTGTACATCAGCAGCAACGAATGGCCTATAGACACATTACTACAACCGACCGTTCCCTAGCCTGATCTACTACTGTAAGGGTGTACCAGCTTTTTTTGTCATGTGAATCACATATGATGTTTTTCTATATTGTGCAAAGCAAGCAAGCAAGCACTTCTCTGTCATTATAAAGCCACATGGTTGACTGTGATAGCTGTGTACCCTATGTGTGTGCGGGCTTGTGTTTACATTTCACCAGAATTTCTGTCATAACAAAGACCATACATCATGCACCCCGGTATTGTATGAGCTGCTACCAAACCTAGTGCTACTGACAGATGTGGATAACTTCATCCTTATCCCTATGTGAGAGGAGGGTGTTTCTCTCTCTCTCTCTCTCGTTTTTACGATGGAAACGTGAGAGCTGTACAGTCCCTACACGATACACAGGGGAAGCCTGTGGTATAGTGGAATACCTTCAAGCAGCCGCTAATGACATCACCATTACCATGGACACTTTCTTGTTAACATTCCACAACTAAACAGTTACAGGGCAATTAAGTCCTCTGTATTAAAGACAAAGGGGGTCCTAGTATGTCAGTCATTCAGTTACCATATGAACAAGCTAGGAAACACAAGCAATGTATATATATACCACTCACCCTAACTACAAAGTCATACACACACACACACTAAGTCTTGGTTACTTGCCAATGAGGAGGGTTTAAAGGGGGCACAAAATCCAACTATCATCTTTAGCTTAATATGACTGAGACCTTTTCACACGAACAATTTGCAAAAAAAAGCTTAGGAGAAATCGCGCTCTGTTTTAGAAGACATCCTAATTTTAAAAGTTGTACTCAGGGAGCTGGCAATTTGTAAATCTGTGACGTTACAGTATATACTATTAGAATCTATGAATAATTATTTTCTCTGTGTTTTTTTTTTCTTCATAATTTCAAGGTAGAATTTTGATAGTGTTGATGTTGTCGTTAGGCCTCAATGACATGCTAAGAGCTTCCGTATTTTAAATTCAGAATTTGCAAAACCCCATCTGAATTACAGAAAATAACCATCGGAATGAAGAAGTACATAAATAGTTGCAGCACATCGATGATGTCATATTTAGACTTGTTCAAGTCTTTTGCTTTGCCTACGAAGGAACATTAAACCTGGAAAGGAGATATTTCATTAATAGGTGTTTGAAAGAAGGTTAATTAATCAGAGTTATCTCAAACAGACTAACGATGATCGTTGAGTTTCTGTCTCCTTTAAGTTAATTACAAAAGATATTACATTTCAAAAGCATGGGTGAGAGAGTTAGTTTATGCTTGCAGTAAAATCCCACTTTATTTTTGTCTGTCTTGGATGATATCTGTAAGTCCTTCAATCAATATACAAAGTGTCTTAGTATTGTGCAGCCTACTTACAATGAAATAACGCTATAATTTATAAAACAACAAAATACCCAGCTTCAGAAGCAACATTTTCTTACACATTTTTGCACGATGCAATCAGAATCAATCATTTCTATTAATATACAGAGTTTAGCAGAAACTCATGATCAGATGACTAATAATTGGAGGAGTAAAAAAGAGAAGAAAAAAAAAGAAATCCACAGACATTTTCATCATCTTGCTTTGTAACATTCTCCCCACCCTGGCATCAATTCACGGCAATCCAATGTATTTGGTACACCTCTTTGGTTTTTACTGTTGTTTTTTGTGTGTGTGTTATGTTTGTTGATTAAATCAATCCAACTACCAACTTTTACTATTTATGTGATGAATTTTACCTCTGCAGCGAATCTACGGTAACCGTAGGAACCGACACATCAAAGATCACAGTAACTATATCTGAGCAATGGCTAGTAGCAGCAATGGTAGAGTGTTAATTATCTCACATTGTCACCTGAACCACCAGGTTGTTGCTGTTTATTCAAAACACAAAACACAAATTCAAGAAAAATGTTGAAAAGTGTCGATACCATGGACAGCTGTGTAATGTAGCTTGAAAATCCAAATTCAACGATTGTGTGAAGGTCAGCGAATAAAAATAATAGCAAACATTTTTCTTGGCACCTGGCGGTGGAAACGAGAAATTCCTCCCTTTTGTGTTTGGATATCGCACAAATTGAAATGTCAATATTTGAGTATACTCTACCTTTCGAAATCTTTCTGTGAACAGTTTTTTATCTGATCCAGAGGAGATGTAAATTGGACTGGATTCGAGGGAATGACAAAATTCTCACGGGGAAAACTGATTTGGAGGCTTCAAAATGATACAAAGATTTGGAGAAAAGATTTGGAAAGTGGAAGTAACGAGGAAATGGATCACTGAGGACACTATGCTGACTTGTTATTAGTTTTAATAGGGTAGAGGCTTAGAAGATTGGAGTGCATATATTGAGGGGAGACTTGGGGGGTGTGCAGTCGATTTGATTAATAATCTTAATCTTTACTATCTTTGAAATCTTTTTAATATTCCATTTGGGATTTAAATGTTGTGCATTCCAACATTAGCTTGAATATATTTGTAAATATCGTCTTCTTTCATATTAATTGGTCTATTTCATTTATTGGTCAGTATTTTGCAATTTTAGTTTGTTTTTATAAATTGATAAGCTCTTAAAAAGTTGTCTAATTGTGACATTGTTTTCATTCACAACATCAAAATATTAATGTTAAAACTCAAAACTTTAAAAGATATTGAATATCAAAATGAAAACTAAAAACTTTTCAATTTTCTGGAGGCAGTATATCAAGGTTAGCTTTTTGGTATTATTAATTTTTAATATTTTATCAACATACGTCAGCTCTACAGAATGTCTGATGGAGACAGATTCTGCTGGTCAAGTCATTCGACGATGCAGAATGTCACAAACGACTTTTAAAACAAAGACGGAAAAAACTCAAAAATGAAAAGAAACAAGCATAATCATCTTCCCCTAGATATTAAACTGCTAGATATTTCTGACATGTAATTCTGGTCAATTTAATTTAAATTGTTCAAAGTCTTTGAACAATTTCATTGAGCATAGTGTATAGCTTCTTTGATAATATTCAATCAGGAGAAAGAAAAAAATCACTTAGTCATTTGTTTTCTGCCTCGTTCTTCTTTGAATACCTTTTTTAATTGACCTTAATTAACCTTAATTAACGCAAACATGGAAACTAATTTCCCATCTATGAAGGGGGAGAACAATTTATATCCGGACTAAAAAACAGAATAGAAAAAGGAAAAAAAAAAAACTTGAAAGAAATGAGGGCTAAGCAATAAAGTTGACATGATTGTCATGGTAACAACTAATCACAAAGCAGCGATAATTTAAAAACCCAGAACAGAATCAGGAGAGGGTAATCAAATTTAAGACAAGCCTGGCCTGAGCTTTAAAGTCATAAATTACCAATTTTGCCAGTGGGGGGAAAATCAGTTCATAATAGCAAAGTACTTCCCACAGCTTTTCAACGGAGATAATGAATTTTCTGCTGGTAGTACAGGAAACATCATGTTTGTGTCAACTGCAGGGGGACAGCAGCATTGTGTTCCGTTAGTATTGACATCGTCAGTCAATTTAGCTTTAAGATTTTGCCAAAATTTGAAAATATTCCGAGTTAGAACTCTCAAAGAAACAACGCAGACTGACCTTCAAGTTTCAATTCAGAAATAGATAAAGGTCTTTGAAAATCAACTGACTTTCTCAGAATTCATTCTTAAGAAATAAAGCACATGATGCACTCAAAAAAATGAACTTTAAGACTGCAAAAAAACCTTCCCCCCCCCCTCCCCTTCCCAAAAGTTTAAAAAAATGCTACAAGTTTTCAAAAGTTTCTGTTTCTTTTATTTTTCACAAACATTAAAAGTGTTGAAATCAACAACCCAATGGTTCAGTTTCAAAAACTATGTTACAGAGTGACAGTAAAAATACTTGTAGGAGTCTGATCAGTGTGACCATTATCTGAATTTCTAGCATATTTGAAGGGTAATATGGATGTTCTTTTAAACCTGCGACCACATATTTGGAGGTCATACTGATGACCTTTGAACCTGAGACCTCCTCTCTAACAAAAGCAGAGCTTGTACAAGTAAAATTCCCTGGAATGGGGGGGGGGGGGATATGCTGCAAGGATTCTAGTTACAGTAAAGGAAAAATAGAGGGACAGTTTGAGGATATGTTGGCAATTTGACCAATCCCAGCTTATATTAATTAAACTAAGATTGTAATTGATTGAACTAAGACATCGTATTAGACTTTTCACCAAATGAAGGATAATTGCACCAAATAATTAACAATTCCATTTCCAAATTCCAACATTTCATCACCCAGTCACTTTCTTTATATAGTGTCAATCTCATGTAAGAAAGGCTTTGGAAAACAATAAGGACAAGAAACTTGCAAAATTTTCTTGATTTTTTTTTATATATATGAAACTTAATTTAGGTCATAAAAACTAGACATCGAAATTCTCAAACACAAGTGAAGAGACCTGATTTATCTCCAGCATAGCAACGATGGCCATACCAGTAATCATCAATTCATCAGCATAGACAAATTTGTTCAATGGTGAGTTAAGTGACTAAATCTAGCAGGCTATCGTAACTAAAATTCCTCATGGTCACTATACGGACAGACTCCAATAAATGGCTGACATTTCAGCTATCCATCATTTTGAACCAATTATTTTGGCAATTTTGTCAATAGGAAAATTCCATGGAGTATACTATGCATCTTAAACAAGAATAGAGGGAAGTATTGCAAATCAAGATGTCTCAGGAAAATAAACAGAAGAATCCTCACCTTAAACTGTATGGAGATGGGAACCTTAACTTCTCACTGAGTTGCAGATGGTAGATGGTTAGAATTTCTTTATAGCGAATACACTTACAACTCTAGTTCCTACACAAAAAGGTGCCTTTTTAAAATTCCAGTACAGATACTTATTGCACAACATTTGGTGAAGTTCAAAGGCGCTTCTGTGAACAAAGGCTCTAAACCCAGTTACACTGCATTCTGTTGCCATGGTCTTGAGATAAACATCACCCCTGGACCAGAAGGACAAAACTTGTTTGTTTCCTGTAGGGCATACCAAGAACTCTATGGGGAGCCAATTGTCTGCAATGTCTGCCTCTGAAATTTATTGCATGTGTTCACTCAGTTGTGACATGGAACAAGGATTTAACATTATCATGAGGGGGAAAAAACCCACCGTAAACAAACAACTTTTGTGACAATACCTCATATGAAAGTTAACAACTATCACACCAAGTAGAGTGTAGAGTAGAGTTATATCTAGGACAACCCTGCTCGGAGTCACTGGTACAACCAATTTAGAAGCAAAACTAGGCTATAAAGAGTCATACCCAATGTATTAAACCCTAGATATGAGCACACTGGTGAACTGCTTTAATGAAGGACCAAACTAGCTGTTTTAAAACTGTCATCAACCTTTTAGTTTAAGAAACAAACATTTTTATAAAATGGTTATGACGAAACTCATAGCACATTTCCAGGAATTTTCACATTATCTCATTCCTTGTTTTTTTTTTTTTTTACTTATTTGCAAGGTATTTTGTTAGAGTAATCAGTGAAAGAAGCAGTGCTTTTGAAAAGAATCAAGTCATATTTAGAACTTAATATCTATTATCCATATTAAACTTCCAACTGATTTCACAGTGAATTATGCTTGACCCCAAAATAGGATAAAGCACTAGACTACAATGGTCCCCTGCAATCATTATTCTTGTCCTTGATAGTTTTTCTACTGCCATATTCAAGTACCAAACCACAAATAAAGTAATAGGAGGCAGTCAACCACAGAGTCTGGGTAAAATGCCAAGTAAGACCTACTATGGTGACATTTTTTGACATGTTTTTCAAACATCAGCCATCCATTTTGGTACTGACCCTTATTTATGCCTTGTTTAACTGTTAGACACATGAATAATTGTCTTATGAAATTTTATGTGAACTGGGACATGAAGGGTGGTAAAGGGGGGTGGGGGGTTAATGGGGAGAGGGGGTTAAGGGGGAAGGGGAATGGGTTGGCACTGTCATCCAATGTGTATAACATGTATTGCATTTTCCTTTTAGAGGATCTTCAAGTTGACAACAAAACTGATTTGCAGATTTCCACAAAGCAAGGCTTGACAAGTAGAGTTACAGTACTGAGTTAGATAGGGATGAACTGGCAATGCTAGATCAACAATGATTCTGCAATTTTCACCAATGAAATGCAATCTTTTGTAGGAAATTTCTGAAAAATGTTTGAAACTATCTTTACTACATCTCTTCATCATAAGTCGTTTCAGATAAGGAAGAAAATGCAAAGAAAGATTGACAATTTTCTTAACTTTCTTTTCACAGAGTTTGTTAATAGCAGGATCCCTCTATATTCAAGGTTTGACCAAAACCACTGTTTACAAATCTATAGTAATGTTCAATAACATTGGGTAAAATGCGACACACATTGTCACTGCCTTTCAAACTACTAACAAACTTAAAAGGGGCATATCTGGAAAATTTTCTTTCTTTTCATAGGAATAGATAGAAAGATAAATATATTATGTTGTTTGGGAAAATCATTTTAATATTCACAAATGGACACTGAAAAATTTGTCAGAAGTGAATGGAATTGTAATTTTACTAATGTAATCACTTAAAAGGTTTTATTGAGCGAAAAACAGGAAGCTAGACAGGGAATTACTTTGATCTAGTGCAATCACCTTTTTATCATCATTGTTATTTGTTATGTTTGGTAAATTACTGCTTAACTGGCAATCAAACACAAAACTGCTGCATTTATACCAAAATACATACAAACAATAGCAAAAGACACAAATGCACCCATAAAAACCTAACGACTGCAGAATGTTTTCATTCTTTGCATTGGTTGCTCAAGGATACCAAAGACATTTGTAAGCAAAGAACAGCTCTTTCAATGCCAACAGTCCAACAATAATACCAGTATGCACTGACATGCCAACCAAGCAAAAAATAGAGGGGAGTATATCATTTTTGATATACTTGAACTTGTGGGGGGAAAAAAAAAAACATTGTATGGATCAAATGATTCTTCATTCAATAATCGTAAACATATGAGAACCCATCGCAACTAAAGCCTTAATATGGTTTATTACTTCAAATTGATAATCAGTAAATTATGTCTCAAGGTAAATTAACCCAACCATCTTCAGCTTTACACTCTGTGATAGCAATAATGAAAATCTGGGAAGGGTTGGGAGTAGGGGATAAGGGAAGGGGGTAAGGGAAGGGGGAGGTGGAGGGAGGAGACTTTGTATTGCTGGTTTAGAATGCTTCGGTAAATTAAAATAGAAAAAGGAAAGACTTTCCATTTCAAACATTAATTCAATATAATTCATTAACATTTCTTCCATAGATATATATGATTTAACTAATTTGAAACATTACCTGGCATTCAATGACACACACAAATACACACACACACAATTGATTTAACACACCACAAATGGAAAACTTCTTTCCTGATAAAATATACTAATATTTTGATACTTTTCTTTAACCTTTCCATCACAGAGCACTGAACAGCAGCTAGAGTTTTTATTTTTTGACTTGAATCATGACAAATATGAATTACAAACTGATAAGTCAATTTCAAAATTTTTGTTGCAAATATAATTATAAATACTCTTCTGCTTCATTTTTTTTTCTTTTTTTTTTAGGCACTACCTTTTACCATCTTGGAAAAACATTCATGACCAATGTATAATTAAGTTCCTCCCTTCCTGACAAGACAGAGACTTGTTTATCCCTTGACTACCCAAAACAGGAAGACATTGTTTGGCAGCGAAATCAATCGAGGAAGCAACAGATCTAAACAACTACGTTACTCTAATGTAAATTGTGCTGTTAGATATATAAACAAAACTGAATGGTGTCCTTGTTAACAATTTTAATACCAAACAAACTCCACTATAAATAGATGAATGTTTTTGAGATGAATATTGCATATGAACGATACTTCTGCCACAGAACGTAAATTTGATTTGATAATTAGTGAGGAAGCTACATACAGGTTGAAAGATAAAATGTTTCTTAATTTGCTACTGAATGGTGAAATGCTTGGTACAGGGTGAACAAGGCTTTTAGCTAATCCCTTTTAATATGCTTAATCTTCAAAACAAGTAACCAATCTATCGTGTTGCAGATCACATCCCAACATTTAGCTATATATATATGAGGGCAACGATTTCATCTGACCGGAGCAATATCCGTCATACGCCCACCAAGTTTGAAGGTGCATGAGTCTTTACTGTGTTGTAGGTGGAGGTCTGGGACTTCGTACCTTATGAACCGTTGAACCTCATTGCCATACAATTTAAAGGCATTGAAGACTCGCCCCAAACTGCGTGCCGCGCTCTGAAAAAGTTAACTTTCCGTTGCTTGCAAGTGAAGTTTTCTTCTTGTTGCTACAAAATGCAGACAGTAATGAAACTTGATACCGTGTTATCTTTTATGTCCACCGCTGCTATGTTCACTGTGTTGTGGGTATTGGCCGTAGCTGTATGTACTGACTGTACACTAGTGTCTAATTACCGACGTTAGCAAGCTGTGTGTGTATTTTCTGGGATCGATGGTGTCTAACACTTCTGTTACACCAAATTCGAAACTAGGTCAGATTACCGGCATAAGACGTTTCTTTGTGCGCGAGTCTTCACACCCTTTAAATCAGCTATACACCAGAAAACTGACAGAGAAAGTAAGCCTCTTATTGGTTTGCTTAAAACTTTGACACAAGTGAAAAATGCTAATTAGTCCACCCAAAGTCTCTTTAATATCAAAGAGAACTAGAAGAGGGAAATATTTTCATTAGAACATCATACAACGGAAGATCCGATACGATACACTTCACTTACACCACAATTTACCTGAACATAATAGTATCATGTACCATAGTTAGCTTTGAAAGCTTAAAACTGTTTTAGCATTCTTTGGTTAGTTAGAGGCTTTAAGTAGATTTCTGCAGATCCAATTGAGTCTTGCTTGGTACTGAAAAACCAGGACTGTTATCTATTGTCTGTAAAACAAGGTTTTTTGTCCCAACAATATCCCCTTAAATACTGGTTATTATATATTCCTATTGTTGTCTTGAATAAAGTATCCACTAACCTCAATGGAATTAAAATTATTATTATTATTATTATTGTTCAATTACATTTTTTATAGCACTTAATCTTAAACTAAGTCCTCTAAGTGCTTTACAAATAAAAGAAACTTCAAAACTTAATAAAAGAAAACAACAATGAAATTAAATAGATAAGACAAAAAAAAAAACTATACATGAAAACTATAAACAATAAGGGCAGACTAGAGATACTGTAAAATTCAAAGAGGCAACATCAAAGTTCAGAGAAAATAAAAGCAAACAGAGAAATTACAACAAGGGAGTGGAACAAAGTCAGCAGAGATCATAAAAAAATTGCTAGAAATAAGTCTTTAAGTTTCGTTTTGAAGAACAAAGAGAAGTATTAAGTCTGATTTTGAAATGGGGGAGGGGGGTGATTCCATTCTATGGGGGCATAAACTTCAAAGGACCGATCTCCTATTTTAGTGGAGGTTTTTGATATGTCCAGTAAAAGCTGAGTAGATGACCTTAATGTACGATTCAGTTGATAGACTTTTATTAATTCCATTAATTAGTCAAGGGGGCAGTGCCTTTCAGACGTTCTGAGGCAAAGTACTACAATCTTAAAATGCACACAATATTCAACAGGCAACCAATGAAGGAATATGGTATGAAATGGGTTTTAAATGTTCTCTTAGAGATGAAATAGTCTAGCCGCAGAATTTTTAATCAACTGTTAACACCAATTAAAAGAAAATTTGCATAATCAATTCTAGATATCACAAGAGCCTGAATAAGTGTTCAAGTGGCATCCCCATCAAGAAAATGATGAATTTTGAGCAGTCGAGCAAAGATGATACATTGCACTTTGTCTTTTACAAAACACAAACTTTTCCATTGACATTTCAGAATCAATTACTGCACCTAAATGTTTTACTTTAGAAGAATTACATATGGCCTCATCACTGACATTTAATAATAGGGATGGCGTTATACTGATATTGCACTTGCTGCCAATTAAAAGGAGCTCAGTTTTATCATCATTTAATTTAAGCAATTCATTATAATCCACCATTTTAATGTCTCTGATGCAAGCCTCTAGAGTTAGTATCTGGTCATAAATGTTAGAGCCATTAATGCAATATACAATTGAGTGTCATTGTTATAAGCAATGGCATTGGACACAATGTTATCATAATCATATTTAATATCATAATCAAGCAGTTATGTTTAAGACGCTTAAGCGATCACAAATGTGGGAGAAACCCGCAAGGGCTTATGGATTACGACTTACACGTCGGGTGGCTTCCAATTCAATTTTTGGAATCTTTTCATTTTAGATAGTCATTTCAGATGGGAAAAAGCCATAGACTGCTGTTGGATGAAAAACCCACCTTATTATGACCTGGCCTGATATCAGAACCTCCCTATCGCTAAGCCTCATTGCTTCAAATGCCACTGCCTTTATCCACTCGGCCACAGCACCGACTGTCTAATGACATCAGCCTGAGGCGCCATATACGGAACCCTGGGGTACGCCAATGTCCAATTTGATAGGATTTTATAGGATCGACAGTGACCCTCTAAAATCTGTCCTCCAGGTGCAATTTTATTCAAAGAAGTACACAGTCTTTCATGCCAAAACTTGAATCTTCAAGGTTTGTCATGCCAGTGTAGATTAAACAAGGGCCAGCAAAAAAAACATTGGGAGTAACTGAGGCAAATATACTCAGAGAAGTGGAAAACAATCCAGCCTAACAATGTTGCAATGTCTGTGTCTTGAGGCCTTGCAGCGGAATAGAACTGTTTGTAATGCAGTGTCGGAATGGGTAAAAAAACAGCAGATGGGTTAAAGAGGGACACTGATCAATCTACTAATATCAAAATTTAGTGATTAAACAAGTGTAAAAATATTCTAAACCGCACTTGACCATCCAGGGAATGGCGGTAGGAGTGGGTGGAGTCTAATCGCTTAGGGTAGCATTTGGCTACGTTTAATGTGACAGTACGAGCTAAAGAATTCCCCGCAGCGAGTCTTTCTTCCCCCAACTTAAGCACTCTAAGCTTCTGATGCAGGAGTGCTAGCTCAGTGGTTAACGCCGGTGCCTTCCAATCATATGGTCCCTGGTTCGAGTCACTCCAAGATTAATGTATGTCGTCCAGTTACAGAGTTGTTGACAATTGACAATTCATAATGATGGATGTTAAATATGAATGTAAGAGACTGATTACTGTCAGCTTGCGGCTTTGATAAGCCAATCATGGCTTCTTCGCAAGTTCCTGCTTGCATGAGGATCTAAAATACATACATACATACAACTCTGTCTATGCCACTCCTGTTACATATTACCACACTCTTGGTGTCAAACAGGCAGGAAATGTCAACATGTTGTACTTACTGAAGCCTCAAAGACTCTTTTCAATGTCAGCATCTCATAAAGAACACAACCAACTGCCCACATATCATTTTTGGCATCATACCTGGAAGAAGAAAAAAATACACAAAAAGAATTAAGTGTCAGAAATGATTGCCACCAATGCATGAAATTGGACATTTCACTGAAACTATACAAGAAAGAGAAAGTTAAAATTTCAAGTCCCGGACAAAGTTTTAAGAATTTGCTAAATTTAGACATGTCAGCAATATTCAGTAAAATTCCAGCTGTGTTTTAGAGGCTAAAATACAGAAGCATGACACAGTTTGTACCAGCATATTAGACCAGCGGTCTGCAACCTTCTAAGGCCACGACCCAGCAATAAAAAGTTTGGCATTCCGCCGCAAACCCATTGACCATCCTGTCCACCTCCTGACCCCCCCCCCTCCCCCATTTTACATACAATACAAGTGTGAAAGTGGAATATGGTTGTTAATGTAGAATTGCCTCCGCTTTCTTGCCGTAAGTTCATTGATCTTGGCATAAAAGAACTGATTATTGATGCAATCATGAGATTGGCACACAGGGTCAAAGAGTTCAACTTATTATGATACTTTGACTTGAGATAAGCTACCATTTTTTTTCGACTGTGATTTCTAAAACGATCTCACGACCCATCGACCCATCGAAGACCCTTTGCGTGAGCCAGACAGTGGGTTATGTCCTGTAGATTGCAGACCTTTACATCAAAACTTCAGTAATTGATGACTTGGTGGTGCTAAGAATTACAGGATTATTTTAAAACGTAAGAATAATAGAAAGTTATCTGCCTTTGTTCCTTTGGTGTAATATTTATTATTCAAAGACTTGACCTCCAAACAGCTTTGCTAAATTTGCCAACTTAGCTGACACAACACCCCCCCCCCCCCCTTCAAACAAATATTAGTCTCAATAGGCACAAATTTGCCAAACTTTTGCACATGATGTAACAATTTACCTTTGAAGTTTAAAATGTTTCAACAACTCCTTAAAACCACAAAGTTATTCCTTGCCAAGTTTCTACAGTTTATTAGAACATTTAATGTAAGCTGTGCACAGACAGTTTTTATACTGAATAAGATGGATCCACATACCAAGTGACTAGTTCATCTAAGTTTTTTATTTTTGAGGTATCCTGTTTACAATATTTTCAGACTTTTAACCTCTGTTTCACCCCTCCTCATGAAAGAATAGAGCTCATCTACTCAGCCCGTAGTTTGCGGTTATATTCTGTATATATGTCATTCAGTTTGCAAGGGGGCGCCATTAAGTGGCCACAAGAATGTGCTTGTCCTTGTAACAAGAGATAAAACAC
>JAIPMN010001020.1:0-10775 GCA_020650975.1 Apostichopus californicus | reverse complement strand
GGTATAATTTGGCGATTACACCTATTTATTCTTCGTTTATCTGCAAATTAGCCAGGCCCGGAAAGGGTCATTTCCGGCGATCTAGGGAGTTTCTTTATTCAAAAAAATTCTGTACGCTACGCGCCAACCTGTGGTGGCGCTCCGCTTAGATAGTGTCGAAAGATGATTATCAACGCAACGAGCGAGCCATAACTCACAAGCGCAGACACGGACAGACCATTCTCGCCCCTCCTGACCGATACCCCTAGCTCCGCCACTGTACGAGAGAGCAATCACATACATATTTACTGTGACAACAACGTCAATACATTTCGCTCGTACATTCGGAAATTTGTATCGCAATTGTCGGAAAGTTTAGGTTTCTGTGTAGCGTTTTTGGGCGGGTTTCAATACATTTATCGCAATATGTATAAAATAGGGGTAGAATAGAGCCACCTAAAGGCATTGAAATCAACTAAAACCCTGTATCTTCAGGGGCTTCGCCCCTCGAACCCCACCAAGGGCCCCTGGACCTCAAGCAGAGGAGGGCTCGCTATGCTCGCGGGCTGGCTTCGCTCGCCATCGTCAGACAAATTAGCCGCCACTCTCTTCAAATTAGCCGGCACTCACTTTCTCCTGGCTACAACGCATATGGTGCTACGTAATTGCAACTGGTATTGAGTGAAAATCTTTGCAAAAAATCCTAGGAGCAATAACAACAAACTATTCTCAAAACTCCTTATATTGTTCTTTTTAATTGGTTGAGAAATTAATATATGAACACAACATATTTATGAATGCCTTTAAAACACATTACGTACTTCGTAAGCTCAAACCATTCCCTCTAATAAATAGTAATTTTAGATTTCAAGTACTGCTTTCGCTGTATGTTTGTAAATGCTCAATTGAAGTTTGTGAACAATCTCTGCACATTGTAACTTTCCGTACATAATGCATGTGCAGTTAACGAACCATTTTATACAGTTAATTCGAATTGAGAACGGTCATTGATAAAACTCTAACTAGGCCACAGTTATTTTCGTAAATTGGGCCTAGTCATTTCCACAATGTAACTATATATCCAACACAAAGTTTTAGTTGGCACTGAATCTCGACAATTGTGAAATACCACGGAAGCAAATATACAATACTGATGATTGAGTGATATCGTTCGTTTCAATAGCTATGCTGTATGTACAAAGAATACACATAATTTGACCACTAGTGACCCAAAATGACCTTTGACCTCCACTAAAACAATATTCTTCCTAAAATAAACTTGTCACAACTACATACTAAATATGAGATTGTTCCAAGCTTCCCTTCTTGAGATATCGTGTTTACAAGGTTTTCACAATTTGGCCTCTGGTGACCACAAATGACTGTTGACCTCCACAAAAACAAAAGGCTTCTTGACTTATGTGTCACAGCTACATACTAAATATGAGATTGTTCCAACTTCCCTTCTTGAGATATCGTGTTTACAAGGTTTTTCACAATTTGACCACTAGTGACCCCAAATGACCTTTGACCTCCACCAAAAACAATTTGCTTCTGTAACTTAACATTTCACAACTACATATTAAATATGAGATTGGTCCAAGCTTCCCTTCCTAAGATATCATGTTTTCAAGGTTACTTGTAACTTTGCTGAGACCATTTTGTCCTGTGTCAATTGAACATTTTATGTTGTGTTGTAATGATTGACTATTATTGTGGACATAATTATAACAGACTAGAAACTTTTAAATAAGCTGTTATGAATCACTTTATTCAGTTGTCTAGTAATTTCTTTTATTCTGTTAGACCGCTGGCTCCCATGAAATTAACTTAGCAAACTTTCATGAGTTCTACATACTAAATGAGTAATGTCTTCCAGAAGAATATGCTTTTGTTAACAATTGTTATGCTTACCATTGCAGGCTGGTTCGGGATACCATTCTCCATTGGACTTGCAAGTTACGGTGGCATTGCTGTACACAAGATTCGTATCACATCTTACTCTGATTGAACTTCCAGGACGATATATCATTTTAGGATTATTGACCAAAGAACCATTCTTGATGGTAGGAACCTCACATTGGGTGTCATCTAAAAAATAAAAAAGACCAATCGTTCAATCTCTCCAGATAATTTGCTGAACCAATGGTAACCTCAACTAGTATGCAAAATGCATTGACTTTATTGCACTAGACTTCTGATTGTTAACCAGAAATAGCTGTCACAATATAAACGACCCAAACCACTATTTTGATGTACAATTACACTATGGCATGATAAAACACAGGTCAGTCTACTGTACGTGGCAATACACACCTCCAACAAAACTAATAGAGGGTCTTGTACTCAATGTGATGGGTTCACACACCAAGCATGAGAAGTATCCACAATTCCCATCGTTAGATATCATGTAAAAGGAATTTCAGAGTTTGACCACTGGTGACCTCAATTGAGATTTGACCTCACAAGCAACAGGATTCTAGTACTCCATATGGCAAATCCATATACCATGTATGAAAAGTATCCATGATTTCTACCATGAGAAATCATGTTTTAATGGCTGTCAGGCCTCGACAAATATTTTTAAAAGTACTTGCTATTGGCGACCGTGACTAAAGATCTACTCGCAAAAGTTCAATCGCCACTATAGGCCTATGATTGTTGTTCAAGTCTCAATAGTACAGATCTGCACATCAATACTTTCTATGAAAAAGGATAGGCGCTTAGGCAGATACATGTTGCTACGTAGAGAAAATTATGTTTCTGTGCAGTATGAAATTTAAACTTTTTGCCACCAAAAGTAAGTGATGAACAAAATAAAACATGATGCAGAATCATAAATAAGCAGCTAGGCCTACTGTTTTGTCTCAAACAATTAAACATCTGCAAAAATACAAGCGAAGATAGCTTGGCTTCTGTTACATTAGGCTCCTCTAGTACTAGGCATATACTATACAGTAGCTAAGTGTGCGTGACTGAGTACCAAGCCTAAGCCTATACAGTACCTCACTGCTACTTTGAACCGCTACTCCATTAGTCCGACTTCGTACATTTTCCCAATTATTTATCTTGTCTTTTAGCTGCAGATTGATGTGCCAAAAATATCGATATTACTCCATTACACTGCCAAAATCAAAGCAATCTTTCTTCCACTTCAACAACTGGTGTTGAGTGAAAATCTTTGCAAAAAATCCTAGTAGCAAGAACAGCAAACTTGTCTCAAAACTCCTTAAATTGTATGTTTTGCAAATTATGACTGATGGCATGTAGGAAGTGCCTCAAGAAATAATTTAGGAGATGTTTGGCCACCTTAAGTTTTGGTATTCTGACACGAAAAAATTTTTCCTTCACGTTTTTGTGTTAATGAACCCAATTTTACCTTACCGGTGTATATACATACAAGCAGTATATGAAACTTTCTTCACATGTTTGTATAGAGTGCCTAGTAATAGTGACACAGTTAAGTCAATGTCACTTTGGTGGCTGGTTCGCTGATACTATCTACGGATACCCATATGCTAATTTCTTGCCAACAACCTCACCTATTCGTATGAGGCGTAACGCACATGTTATCTTATAGGCTGGTCGGTTGGAGATACCGTAGGTTATGAAACAAGGTTTCCACAATTTTACCTCTAGTGACTCCACATGATCTTTGACCTCCACCAAAAACAATAGGCTTCTTCTTAATGTAGTAAACCTTCACATGAAATACATCCAAGTTTCCCCTCTTGAGATATCGTGTTTACAAAGTTTGCACATATTGACTCCTGGTGACCCCAAATAAAGTTTGACCACAACCAAAAACAAAAGACTTTTCCTCCTAAATGTGGTTTTCCTACACACAAAATATGAAATTAGTCCAAGCTTCCCTTCATCTGCCTACATGACTGCATAGGTTAGTTTGAGGAAATTATTTAATGATAATGAAGTTCAAGAGTGATCAGTGACCAATTCACAGCAGAATATGTGAGGGCAGTGGTCATAAACTTCGAATGAACAAAATAGTTTGAAGTACGGATACCTTGAAAGTTCAAGAAAAACCCTTCTCCTCCATCCGAGTCAACTGAAGAGACAAACGTGATACGAACATGGTCTGCTTCGGTTGATAGGGTGTATGGCTGATTCAAACGAGGCACAGTGACGTCGTGATCTGGAAACTGCAACTTGATCTGATCACCATCGGCAAGAGATATGTCGTGGATTGTGATCTTTGTATTAGGTTTGGACAACTCTATGTCCCAAATGCAAGTGATACCTGCTGGGTAAGGGATAGGGTAACCAGGTGATGAGATTGTTCCTTCCCCTGCTGCTAAACGTCCACCGCAGTTACCTACATTGACTATGAGGAGAAAGGGCAATATATATAGTAATTTTTCATACTGAACATTATGTTGTAAATAGTCAATAGACATCAGTTTTTAACCAAAGCTCCACCCATTTATTTAAAGCATTAAAGTCTCAATGTGTGTTAGCCAAATTTAAACTTCGACATTTCCAGCTTACTGCCCTAAAAGCTCAGTGAAAATAACATTGTTCTATGCAGATTTCATATTAATAATAATTATTTTTATTGAGTTATCTGTTATCTGAATAAAATTTGCCAGATATTTTAACAAGTCAGAAGATTCTACAAACTTCAATCAAATTGGCAAGCCCCACCCAACAGATCAAGCGCCAATCAAATCTCTTTACGACCGCTTACAACCGTTAGGCTAGGCCTTACTTCACTTTCGTGGTTAGCCTATGTTAGGTCAATTCTCTTGAACAGTATCTTTCTTTTGATCTTATCCATGTAGCTTACAAAATTGTGTCATTTCCTTCCATAGCGAGGAATAAACAGGTGGTTTCAGACATTCCCTCTGTGAAATTTGGTTAGAAAAGTGGACGATACGAGTATATATATATGTTACATTTGTGTAATGAACATGCTGATATGGGCGGTCGCAGTGATTTTACGGTAGATCGTTCACGCCATAAGGGCAACAGAAAATAAATTTCTTTCTTTCGATTGCGACAGCTTTTCTCCATTAAACTCACCTGGTCAGAAAGCATTGAGAATAAGAAACATTGAATCTGCTTTGGAAGTTTGTTTTCCGAAATTCATCAGCAAACACCTATGGAGACTTTAACTTATTTATTTTTTAGTCTGGCTTCAGTAGTGGAAGTGGAACTGGGATATTTTCCACTGATGAACTAAACGTTTCTTTACCAAATACCAAATTCCAGATCCTATTACTAAGTTAATTTGAAACATTTTGTTTTTTGTTAAAAAAAGAACTAAATTAATGCAAATTAATTAATTGTTTTAGTATTCTTTTGTCTTAAATTTTACAAGCTGAACCTTTTAGTTCAATGAAAAAAAAGCTTGCTCTGATTTTAAATGTGCGCCATTTAATCATATGAAGTGGCATTTATAACACTCAATACGTTAATCACAGTAAACAGCTTACATTGGAATACAAGGAAGGTATTACATTGGTACAATGGGTATTTAACAGTAAATAAAGAGGACTTCGACGCCTACAATCACTATAGAGTGAGATATTTGGCTGTAAAAACTGTTTCAAAAGCTGAAGTTTACTAGTTTTGAACGTTCACATTAGAGTGTGTAATATAATTTGATAGAATTGCAGCATATTTAAGGATACTGACAAAATGAAGCAGAACCCTCTATCGTATGAAATAGGAAAATTATAAATAGTGTATAGTTTAACCTGTTGTACAAAGATGAAGCTTTAGAGTGATTAAACTATATCCAAATTCCCCAACAGATCAATGAAAGAGACAATCACAGACACATGCATGAACATTTTCAAGACGGCCCTCATCAATATATTGTGATGAAGTGATCAAAGAAGTCACAGTTCAACCTCTATGATAACTAAGGTTACAACATGATGTCATCACTGTAATCAAAGTCAATTCTTTATTAAGAGTAAGTATTAGCAGTCTTCATATAGTTGCCACTTCATCAAATGTTCCACGGTTTATTCTTTGGAATGACTGAAGTAATGAGATTAAGTCATCAATTTTACCTATGATTAAGAGTAATTATATGTTAAGGTGAGGCTAGCAATGTTTTCTGGTGTGCTCTGAAAATATATAAATATGATGCAAGGGCAAGTCATACCTTTTTATGCAAGGCAATTTAATGATAGGTTTCGTTCCTATTCATCAAAGGATGATAACTTTTTCCATAACCCAACTGAACAAAGAAAATGTAAACATGGTGGCTAAGACTATTTAAAAGCCATTCCATGTAGTGATACATGGTGTCAAAGAAATCAAATTGAATACAAATTTGCCAGATATGACATGATAGAGAGGCCTTAATTACCATCGTAGATGATAGATCTGTTGACCACATCTTTGCATTCCTCGAATGGCACCATTTTGCTTTCTTGTACTTTCTCAGATTCGGCTCCACACGAGCATCCATGATTAGCATCGACCGAGGCAAATGCAAAGCCAAACTCTCTGCAGAATTTCAGACAACTGCCGGAGGACGCGTCAAGTGAGTCACTGAATTTGCCGACAAACGAAGGACTGTTATCATCAGTTATTACACATGACACAACGGCTGGTGCTGGTAAGGAATAGGAAATACAAACACGGTAATTTTCTTTGCCAAACCAAACAAGTGTTCAGATTCTGCATTATGTTATTTGAAGCACAATTAGGACAGGTCATCGTTCACTTGTTTTTGGTTTTGATGATAATCGTAACCTATGCAGTCCTTCTGGCGTGTGTGTGATGCTTCACTTGTAAACACAATATCTCAAGATGGGAAGCTTGGACCAATATCATATTTAGTATGTACTTAGTTCACTTTTGGTGGAAAAAAATTGTTAATTTCATACTTGGTGTGTGAACCCATCACATTGAGGAAAAGACCCCTTTTATTTTTGGTGGAGGTGTGTATTGCCACATACTGTGTTTATCATCCATAGTGTAATTGTATCAAAATGGTCGTTCGAGCCATTTCTTTTTCAACAGCTATTTCTGGTTACTAACAAGCAGAAGTGCCATGAAGTCATGGAAACCGCAATGCGTTTCTCCATTTTACATTCAGGCAGCTTTCCTCTTCCCAATAATTGCAAAATATGACAGATTAACGTTGCATTATCGATTGCCGGTGTAAGAGTGTAAAATCTCCCCCTGAGTATGTCTCCAGGGATATTATAGCTAAGTTTTAAAACATCCTGTCAGGTAAAGTTACTCCGCTGTGAAATATCCCCTATACTCAGTGTACAGGGGATGCGATCAATGCTGTTCAAGTGTGCTAAACGAACAGCGGGGAATTTAGACACAACAATATATTTCAGATGTAATGAATGTGCATAATTTACAACAAAATTGTACAAAACACCCAAATAGCATAATGCAACTATAGTCGCAGCAGTTCTTGTATACTACCCTCATAAACTGGTGACTTAGATCAACAGCTAGATAAAAGAGAGTACAAGAAACAAACCATTTGCAGTTTATGATACGTAGTAAACTGACAGGCAGTGTGTACTCGAACCAGGGTAAAACACATAGTGCAAGCAAGGCAGCAATTCAGGGGAACCATATTCATTGACAGTTAAATTGGTAATAGGTTCCACTAATGAACTATTGTGCCCATTTTTTCAGTTCGTTTAAAAAAGATGAATTGTATTATAAGCTTGCGGAGAGGGGGGGGGGGGGGAAAGAGACTGTCTAGGAGTAAACATCTGTGGAGTATATATGGATTTGACGAAAAACTGATAAATGATATTTAGACGCAAATGGTGCACTCTTAAGCATATCATTACTTAGGTATTATTAGTAGCCTTAAACGCAATATTATGCCACTAAATACTAATAAATTTAAAATTCCCACGACTGATTTCAGTAGGGCCCTGAAGCTTTTGACCAGATTCGAATGAAATATTTTCTAAAGAAGAGGTGCTGCTGTGGGGTCATGAAAGCAAATTTTCATGTAGTGGAGTATGGGGGATCTCCCCCAGAAAAGAAATATTAAGATGACAGGTGGTGCTTCTGAGGCATGTTCATTAGACTATAAATAAAGTCTATATAATAGCTCCATTAATGCAAGATTATGACAATGAATAATAAATTAAAAACTCTCCTAATGACTTAGGTAGGGGCATGAGCCCTTACGGGATGAACAGAGGCGTATCAAGTATTTTTATAATGCAGGGGTTGTGCCTTGGGGCACTGAAGCCATTTATCATGTAGGGGCAAAGGTGTCCCCCCCCCCCCCCCAGAAAAATGACTATTTGGGCATCAAATGGTGATTTTGGAGGAATGTTTATACTATAAATTAGGTCAATGCAAGTAGCTCTAATTGCAACTTTGTGCTAATAAAAACTTTGTGTGAGGTTTGGAAAATGGGTGGGAGGGGGGGGGGGGGGCTTGAACACCCATAACACTGTTCTAATATCCCCTGGCTGAACAATGCTTGTCAATGCTTAAACTCCAAAAAAGAAAGTTGCTTTAAATCATGATGTATATTTTGCCCTTGGAGGGTTTCAGAACTTTGTGATTGACAAAATTCAAGAATCCATTGTTGCTTCAACTTCAAAGTATATCTTTCAATTAGGTGAGAAGGTTGTCCCTTTGGATTTGAGACAAAAGAATGTTCTTGGTTAGACTGTGATTGCTAGTACATTCAGGTTGGATACCAACAGAGATAACTATCGTGAGACATTCTAAACCCTGGAAAGTTTGAACTTAACTTTCCATGAAAGCACTCATCTAGCAATGCAAGAGAGTTTTTTAAGTTTAAGGATCACACTGTTACTGTAAATCATGATAAGTCAATTCTAAAGTGTTCATTCAGTTTGTTTCTTGCAGCACAATTCTTGGAACGTTTGAAAGAAAGCTGCAATTTACTGAAGAAGCTGCAAGGTTCAGCAAATACATATCCGAGAAGCTGACATCAATCGTAAAACAAAGAAGGCCTTAAAACATTAGTAACATATTATTTGTTTTCAATGGTTATTGCTTACCATTAAACAGTCTTTAGTTTTATTCAAAATGACAGCATATTGCTGTCACTAACAAGTTAACATTTCAGAGGAAATTTTCCAGACAGTTCTTTTTCAGAGTGGGATTAAACCCATATTATTATTTGGTTTTTAACAGTTATTGTTTACCATTAAATGTTATTTAGTTTTTTATTCAAATTCTGGAAATGGGAAGTATGTTGCTGTCACTTACAACTTAACTTTTCAATGGAGATCTTCTGGAAAGTTTTTTCTTGAAAGTGGTTTAACCAACACTATAATAGACTGATGTTGACTTTTAGTTGGCAAAGTCATCTTTCCAATTTTGCTTCTTCTTTTAAAGAACTAACATTTCTAGTAATCAGTATGTACAAATGCCATTAAACAGTATTCAGATTTTTATTCAACTCCAGAATAGACAGTATATTGTCGTCACATATGTGTTCCAGTATAAATATGCGTTAATAACAAATACATGCTTTGTAGGTAAATATTGTTTTTTAAGATCTGATTGGTAGCCAATTAAAGAATTAATTCCCTTCAAAAGGTTACTGTCTGACTAGCTATTATTATTGTCTGCCTAGCATGCAGAATTGCAGACTACATAGTTTGGTAATGCTAACTTTTGAATAACTTTTTTCTATTCAGTTGTAACTTTGATTTTGATGTAATGATTGAAAAAAAATTACCTTTATATTGTTTTAACAGATAGAAGTTCCTTTCTTACTTGCCACAGCAATACATGAAATCATTGTTTTCATGAACATAGTTAGTTAGTATTTCATAATATACGTATTTTTTTAATGCGTAATATGAAAGTGTTTACTTCAGAAGTTAACTTTCTTGTTAAACTCCAAATTTATGTTTTCTTTTTCGTTGCCCTCAACTTTGAATTATTGTGCAGTACTATAATTTTGCCATTCATGTTTGATCCATCAACTTGTCTTAACTTCATTGGAATAAAATGATATTTTCAGATTTTTGTTAACAGTGATTTTTACTCCATCTGTTGAAAGTGTCCCCTCGCCTTTACTTGCTTGTTAAGTGTTGGACCTACATCATGTGCAACTGTAAAGAGTAATTTTAAACCTGTTGAAACTCATCGCCACCTGTTTTCACCAGATAAACTTGTTGAAAACAATTGAACCTGTGGAAAATCCTAGTTAGTAGTTACCAGTTAAAACCTGTTATAACCAGTTGAAACCTTTAATACATGTTCTAACCTGTTGAAAACTTTCAATACCAGTTAAGACCTGTTGAAAACAGTTAGAACCAGTTAAAACCTGTTACCCCTGTTGAAAACAGTTGAAACCTGTTCATACAGTATGTTATTACCAGTTAAAAGCTGTTGCGCCTGTTGAAAACAGTTGAAACCTATTACTACCTGTTATTACCTGTTAATACCAGTTAAAAGCTGTTGTGCCTGTTGAAACCTGTTGAAAACAGTTGAAACCTGTTAATACCAGTTAATACCTGTTAATACCATTTAAAGGCTGTTATGCCTGTTGAAAACAGTTGAAACCTGTTAATACCAGTTAATACTTGTTAATACCAGTTAACACCCGTTAATACCATTTAATACCTGTTATTACCTGTCACCAAATACCAGTTGCAACAGGTACCTGTTAAAACCAGTTCAACAGGTATTAACTGGAATTTTCACCTGGGATGCCAGTGACATTTCCAAGCTTGTATCCTTAACTAGGCTTGGTGAGTTGATTACGTAACACACAGGTTAACATTCCTGACCTAGAAAGCTGAAGAAGTGGGTAGTGGCTAAAAATGAATGGCAGTCTTACT
>JAIPMN010001019.1:27500-36043 GCA_020650975.1 Apostichopus californicus | reverse complement strand
CGTCTCCCCCCTAGTGGCACAACCCGCCTGACGAGGTGAAAGAAGGATGACAGTGCCACAGGATGAAGACGAACCAAACGAAGCATTCAGCCCACCACCCCACTCATAAACCCATAGAGGGACATCTTCTTCCAAAATGTGTGTTTCTTGTAGACAAACGCAGTCGACCTCCATTGACTTACAAAACTGGGAAAATGCAACTGAAAGTGTATGGGCCATGAGAGGGCAATGAGGCAAACTACGCCGACGACGATTCCGTTAGTTTTAAGCGCGCCCTAGACGACATATCATCGTCTGAGTCGTCACTTGAAGCCGACCTTTTCAGAGAGGGTTCCCCATCTCATAGTACCAGCTCGTCCCAGTGGCACGTTTCGGCTCGATGATCACCGAGTCTCCGGAGTCGCCGTCAGACAGCCTTCCGTTTCTGCTGTGTTCTAATCGGATTTGACAACAAACATGACGCGTTGTACTGTAAGTTATGTATTTAAACAATATTTTATTAGATGACATTTACCGACACTTTAGAAATCGACGTTTAAAATCATGATCTTTCATTGTTTTTTAGTCTACTGATTGCTATAAGCTGTTAATTTTCTTTTACTTTTGCAAAGCTTTTCCTAAAACTGCAGCTCGTCAGTTACTCCCAAAATCTAGTTTTATTTATGAAGAAATGGTAACGTATTTTTTAAATCATTTATAATGTAGATACATGTTGATAGTATTAGTTCTGGTGTAAATTTCTGTCAAGGACGAAGTAATGACTTGGAAAAGACAACTATGAAGGAACATTTGAAAATTCAAACTCTATAGCAGGATTCCTTCCCTGAGTATACGAACGTTAACCGATCCCTGAAAGCATTGGTTCAATGCCTTCTTAACTCAACATTCCTAAGAAAGATTAACAGAAATCGAGTACTTATATATTATTTCACTGAATACTGTGACCGAATTATTTTATTTTTCTGTGTTAACAGCGATCTCACACGCGTAGCTATAGTGATATTACATGTTCTGAACGCTTTCGAACATGCGCACAAAGCTTAACCTCTGCTCGAATACCTACTGTATAATATTAGTTTCTATCGAAAGAAGACTGCACTGCAGAGCTAATCAACGGTTGTTCTACCGTACAGCGTAAATATTTCATAGATTTAAAGTTGGAGATTTTACTTTCTTCAGTTTTCTTCTTCGTAATGTTCATGTTAACATCATTTTCCGAGAGTGCCGATAAATATTTGTATTGTCAAGATAGACCAGCTATCAAATCGACAGACTGCTGTTCGGTTGTATCATGTGACTTTTCATTTTGAAATATTTCCATTTCATATAAATATTATTTATATATATCTATATCTAAATCTAAATCTACCCTTGCTTTTGCTTACACTGAGCTGTTCTGGCCGAATGATGATCATACATACAGTCAAACGTTAAGTCTTTCAAGTAGACCAACCAACCTCCTCTGCGCGCAATCTGGGAGTCATTTTAGATAGTCAGCTAACTATGAAGGAACATGTTAATAACGTCTGTCGGAACGCAACTAACGCCATCAGAAGCATCGGAAGGATTAGACATTATCTCGATCAGGATACAACTGAGAAACTGGTTCACGCCTATGTCACCTCGCGTTTAGATAACTGCAATGCCCTTCTCTACGGCCTCCCGGACTCTGAAATCATGAAGCTGCAAAGAATCCAGAATACTGCAGCTAGACTAGTGACGCGCACTAAAAAGTATGACAGCATATCTGAGATCATGAGCGGTCTTCACTGGCTTTCCATCCGCCAAAGAATTGCATTTAAGATCAACCTGCTCACATTCAAGTGTCTCCATGGACTTGCTCGTCCATATTTAACTAACCTTATCACGCGATACAATCCTTGTCGGTCACTTCACTCTTCATCCCAGAACCTAATCAAACCCCCTTCTCGCCGACCACGCACCGCCTATGGACGCCGATCATTCGTAGAAGCCGCTAATACAGAATGGAACAATTTGCCACAACATATCAGGACTGCATCTTCTGTGGACAATTTTAAAACAAAACTGAAAACTCATCTCTTTACTCAGTAATTCATTGTCTATGTACATATTGTGAGACAATTTTGTATTGGGCACTTTTCTCTTGTATATACATGTTTGATTTTATATCAAATTGGTATGGTTTATTTTTAGAATAGGTCAGGATCGATGGCCAGACACTGGTTTTCTTATTGGTTTTCTCTTTCGTTGCATGTTCCTTGTCTGGCCAGCGGTCATTTGCTTCTTTTGCTGTGTGTTTGACTTGTATTCTTAATGTATTTTATGACTTTTTTATTTCTAAAGCGCCCTGAGACTTCTGTTACGGGCGCTTAATAAGAACTGTTTATTATTATTATTATTATTATTAGAAGGCTCACAAAGAGATTATCCATCGTACTCTCATGATTTTGGTTTCTTAATCCTAAACCTCCAATCAGATGATGCTGGAACCTACCACGTGTCTTTGGTCAATAATGAGTATTATATCATACATGCTACTTTCCTGCAACATACCGTCTGTTTACAGTATATCGTCCTCCTTCACCACTCTCCTGTGAAATAAACTCTTACTGTACTTCAGATTAATGACTATGACTTTGAACAGACACGTTCCATTCCAGACGCAAATCCAGTTGCTATTGAACCAAATCGCTGTAACTTTGACAAACATTCAGGTGAAGGTAATGTTAATGTGTTAATTATTTATATTACTTCGTGTGGTGGTAATTTAACAGTGGGTTGTATAGCTACCCAAGGACACTTCCATGTCCATCACAAGTTATTCTGATAGTTGTGCTTTGGAAGTTCCAAAGCCCTCTACAGGTAGGGAAGGACATGTTTTCTGATATCTACTTTCAGCGTTTGTAGGTCACCGGTGCTCACTTATTTATATCTCGTTCATGATTTTAGTGGCAAAACGGTGCTTTATATGAACAGGGAGGAGTGGGCTGGGGATAATACCGGAAATGGTTGGTAGTCCCATGATACATTTTGCATACTGGAGAATTGTCCTTTGCTGTATGGTGTTATTGCGTACGCTAGAAGTGTAATGAAAGACGATAGCCCAGGATTCATAGCGGGATTTAAAATATGAGCCTATGTAGAAGATATTCTTGAAAACCTTTGAGAATACTAAAGCTTGAGGGTAATGCTCGTTACCTGGAATGTAAAGAGTAGTTGTGACCTAACCAGAGGGTGCTTTTTACGTGACCCGCCATGCGGGCTACAAAACGTCACGGCCAAACGGCACTACCGAACCACCCCATTACAAACGAAACTCAAGTCAAGCGAGCCAAAAAAGTACATACGCCCACCGACGGGAGACCGTTCATGGTCGGTAGGGCAGGGCTTTATTTTATATGGGGTAGACCCTCCAGTTTGTTCGGTTGCGGTGTTGCACCGCATTATTTTTGTTTGCTCTATTGTGAAAAAACATGTTTGGCGGAATAGATGTAATGTGGTTTTTAGGGGGAAATTTGCCAGTTGGCAGGCAGTCCTGGAGGCGGTAAAGTCTGACATTCGCCTTAACATTGAAGGGGATTTTCGCCGTTTATCTGGGGCTGCCTTTTTGCTCGCTTGACCTGAGTTTCGTTTGTCAGTATGGGATGGTTCGGTAGTGCCGTTTGGCCGTGACGTTTTGTATCCCGCATGGCGGGTCACGTAAAAAGCACACGCCCACCGACCTGCAGAGACAAAACGCCCAACCATCCACTGAATCATTCACAAAACTACAAAAGGACGACCAGCACGCAGCGAAACAAAACACCCCTCCCCAGCACACCACCGTCCAAAAAAGGCAGCCCCAGATGAACGGCGAAAATCCTTGAGTAGTTGTGACCTAACCAGAGGGTTCCACGTTCCTGTGAGGGGAGCGAAGACGTAATTCTTTTGTGAGGTCGGTTATGAGGTGGACGAGGGAAGATGTGGGTAATGTTCACCACTGACAACTTTAAAGGAATCTACCACTCCAAAATAATATAGTATAGGCATAAAATAATATTGAAAAACCATATACTAAATTGTAGCAGTCCATTATTGCAGGGTATGTGTGCAAGTGGATCGAAGGAATGTAACGCTATTTCTGTCCATTGATATATTTTCTTCATAACTGTCCGCTTTTTGTCTACAATGAGATGTTCTTCCGAAACGGATCGTAGATTGAATTGGTGTAGATATTCACACGGAGATTATTGACAAGCTTTCGCAATCCCAGGATGGGATGATTTTTTTTATGCAATTCGGAGCGGAGATAATCCATCATACTTTATTGATTTTTTTTTTTCAATCCTAAAACTGCAACTATAGAACACGGGACGACATACTTAATTTCTGTTATTAACGCACCACACGAAAGTAATTGCCAATTTAAGGAATTTTCTTTCAATTTGGAGATTTTATCTTTTTCTGTAGGGTCTTCTTATTATTGATCCTGCTAGCAAATTTTCCGCATACTGATTTGACTTGTCTATGGCTCAACAATATGTTGTTTGGCTGTAGACGTCAGTCCATATTTCTAAATATTTCCTTTTCATAAAAATGCTACAAAGTACTTAGATTAGTGTTGAAATTCATGGGGACGACTTACACTGGAGACAAATTGGCCGTAACATTACGTACAATCAGCTGAATAGATTAAGGAGATATTTATCTGAAGTAGAATACTCACAAGTTGATTATCTTAGGGAAACTTTAATTTTTGTCGTTCACACACAACATAAATGTGTAGCAAAATGAACCAGATCAACAGTTTGTGATTAAGTTGTAGGTATGAATTGTCTTTTTCATATCAATATTATATAGTACTTATATTAGAATTGAGCGTCAGCGAGAAGTCTCAGACCAGAGACATATCTATCCGTACTTGTGTACAATTGAATATTCTTTCTGATATAAAGCATGGATTAAATAGTCTGCGGGAACATTGTTAAAGCACAGCTTAAAGTTTATTGAATTGAAATCTTGCAAATATAGTGATTTTACACTTTGTTTTATTCATGGTAATTTTCCTGCTAATTCATTTTCGGAGAGAAATGATTGTTGTTTGTATCAGCTATCAGGTCAAACCTGTTCTTATTCGAAGTGACTTTGTATTCTCTGATATTTCTTTTTCATAAATTATTATATAGATGTACTTAGATTTGAGTGAAATGTCACCGAGCTGTGTCACACCTGAAACATATCTGTCTGTACTTTTGTGTACGATGGAATGCTATTTAAGATATGGAAATAACGGTAGTGCACGCACAACGTGATGTAAGTATCACCTTGTGAACGTTGGTAATAGGTTTTTCAAAACATACATTGTATAGTGTTATAAAGTTAATCGGATTGTCTTGACTTACAGCATTTCTATATGTAAGGTCCTCGTAGACTGTTATACCAGCTGAAACATTACTAAAGGTAGATTTTACGTATCAACAGTAAACCCGTATCAAATTATACGTGTATGTAGTGCCTTTGATCAGCCCAAACAGCTGCGTAAGCTGAGAGTGAGAATCAGGCGTCAATCAAACCTCCGAAATAATAATACTTATATAATCAGTGAAGTGGTATCAAATAATACGTGTATGTTTGGATATTGTTGTTACCTTTGGTTAGCTCAAACAGCTGCGTTAGCTGAAATTGAGAAACAGGCGTCAATGAAGTTTAAGAATAATGTTTTACTGATATTGTTTTACTGATTTAATTGAACCATGGGTGCATTGTAGACACCTTTCTGATGTAACAGTGGTTCACAAGCTTTAGTGGGCTTTCGATTTACTTGCTGAAAAAAATCAGGTAACAGCATGTTAATGAACGTCAGCGTCATGTACTCCACGCAATCTTGTACTATTACCTTGAATATTAGAGAGGAAGACAATATTGATCATTCATTAACGGAGGGGAGGGTAAAATTAAACTGCTTTACAGTTTACAGTTAACGACACCTAAAGTAGTTTTGTGTCGTCTGCGTTAATCGAAAACATATGCTAATTTAAACAATGTTTTTATTTATACGCAACTGTCATTGTGAATGTTTATATTCTTTTACAAAGTAATAATTGCAATATTGCAATTTTAAAGAAACATCAATCCCTCGGAAAAATTATTGAACCCTAAACGGTCACACTAATAAAAAGAAACAACGTGCCAAAATGTAATCAAAGACATACTACTGATCCTGTAATAAACACTAAGTTTAAACTGTAAACATTTCCAATAGCATTCGTGAGAAAAAATACTTTCAATATATTTCAAACGAGAATGCTCTGAATTATGAAAGTAAAACCCGTAAGCAGAAGAGGTCTCTATATTACCTTTCCGAGGAAAACAAGTTCAATTACCCAAAACTGTCACAGAAGAGAAAATGATAGCATTTAATATATAATATTCCTTTAAAAATCGATCCTTATGGTAGAATACTGACATATGACAATTACAAGGGTATATAATATATTATAATTTTTACGTGACCCTCCCTGTGGGAATCTAAACGTCACGACCAAAAGGCGCTACTAAACCAGCTCACTCTGACAAACAAAACTCAAGTCAAGTGAGCCAAAACAAGTAAACACGCCCACCGACCAGCAGAGACAAACCCCCAACCACCCACTGGAACATTCAAAGGACGACCAGCACGCAGCGAAACAGAACACCCCTCCACAACATCCAAAAAGGCAGCCCCAGATAAACGGTGAAAATCGCCTTCAACCTGAAGGCGAATGTCACACTTCACCGCCTCCAGGACTGCCTGCCCACTGGCAAATTTTCCCCTAAAAACTATATCACATCTATTCCTCCAAATAAGCTTTTTTTTCAATATAGCACAGACACAAATAATACGGTGCAACACAGCAACAAAACAAACTGGAGGGTCGATCCCATATCCACAAAGCCCTGTCCTACCGACCCTGAACGGTCCCCGTTTCACGGTCGGTTCAGTTCTGAAACCACTCCCACGAGCTTAAAACAAAGGAGCAATGCCTCAAAACATGAGCAGTGCCCTCTAAGCTGTCACAGCCGGTCCCTGGGCACAGTCAATCAACCAATCGCCAATCACCAATCGCCAAGTGCAACCCGCCCCAAAAACGTACATAATATGATCAAGGCAACCCTGGGTCATTTACCGCTACAAACAATTGCTTAAATAACAAAATATTCAATTTACTTCACAGATGAACCACATCTAACCCCCATATACAGTTATTGGTACATTTCCGCCCTGTTGACAAGCTCTGTACCACCCTCTTTACAAGCTCTGTACCACCCGATCAAATAAATGAAAACACCGCCTTTGCCAGCCGCACCCCCCCCCCCCACTCTCTCTACGTTAAAAACCTCTGAACAAAACCCATTTACGATTACAGAACTTAACATACAAAACATAAATCCATATACGAAATTTTGGGTGAAACTAAAACGTCTCCAATGAATTCATTAACAAACCGCAATCCACCATGTCAAAGGCCTTCTGCTGATCAAGACAGAGCAATGCACAACGCTCAATAACAAAGTCAGTCACGTCGCGCATCAACCACAGGTTCTTCTGGCAATGACCCTTCACTGCACAAGCCGTGAGGGTCACTAACCACGGCCCCATCAGTCGCGCCTAGTTGGGACGCGTCTGTCAACCGCCGATGAGCTAACGGACTGGTAAAACCTCAGTGGAGGGCGGTCCTCAGCCTCCACCTCTTCGACACGGGCCCTGACGCAGGCACCGTGATACTTTTCATCAAGGTAGGCCTGCAACGCGATGACAGCAGAGCTACAACAGTATCATGGTCGGGGAGCTGACAGCTCAGTGTAACGCAAACCGAAAATTGATAACTAACGGGCGCGTACACTCGATCTATTCTGGAGGCATCTTCCCCGTTAGGTCTCACCTACGTATAAACCATACTACATGGGTGGATATGCCTCCAAACATCAACTAAAAGGTGTGCCGAGGTGAAACTTTCGAGTTATGCAATCCCAGCATCAGGACTCGCAAACACAGAAGCCCCGAGTCTGGTACACAATAATGTAAGCAGTTAAAATGTCATGGCATCGCTTTTTTACGTGCTAAGAGAACGGACACGGACCAAAGGTCAACAAAACCAAAAAAAAAAAAACAATCCCAGTCTGTATAACAACCCCCAAAACTCCAACTGAAACCCACAAACAGAAATCTCATGGCATCACTGCAAACATCAACAGACTACATTCTCTCGGACCTACAACTGGAAATTTCACTACTGAAATTTCACTATGACGGAACCATATAAACTTAATTCATTGTAACTCTAATTACTTTCATTTTGAATCAGCACAATGCACAATTGTTCTTTTGGGGACAAACACATGTGCGCATGTACAGGGATTTCTTGAAAACGGTTTTCCGTTTGATTGCTAACAGCGGCATCCGCTGCACATATAGCTTGAGTTCAGTTTTGCATGTACTGCGTTCATGGCATAAACATAGTTACAGAGCATAAGTCTCATATTTATTTACGATATGGAAGTTTTGTCTGCGGTACTTTACTCGTTCATGTTTCTAATGAAGT
>JAIPMN010001019.1:0-22500 GCA_020650975.1 Apostichopus californicus | reverse complement strand
AAAGGAAACTTAAAGAAAACGCATACCCTTTAGAAAGATCGCTAAAACAAACAATATCTTAACCTTCTTTCCGAATACTAAAGAAAACAAGACAATCAACTTACTTTTACAGCTGAAGTATAAAATTGAAATAAAATATGAACAATGAGTTTATTTCGCGCTGAAGTGTTTTCCTTGCTCCCTATTTCTCGTACGTAGGTAGGTATTGTTTGGTGGCTTCCTGAACCTATTCAATACGCAATCTTACTTATTCGGATTGTTTTACATATTATTAATTGCAATCTTTCAACCCAAACGTACAACAATAATAAGTAGAGTGTATCAATACTAAAACTGTGAAATTTGAAGGCCCACAAAAGCTATAGAAGCAAATTGTTGGTGGTCCCATCATACAAATTGCATAATATAGAGAATGTGTTTACAGTATGCTGTTATTGCGTAAGGCAATTGTAATGAAAAACGACATCCTATGAGTCATAAAAGGAACGGTATAGAAGGGAAAGTTCGGATAATCGAATTGCAATCAATTAACTACAAGGCACCCAGTGTAATGCGATAGTTTACCTTCTAAATGATGTATTATAAATGCGCGCGTCTTTCTTGAATCATGTTACAATTCTACAATGGAACGACATCATCACAGCTGTATACCTACAAATATGTAATGCAGCACTTTTTAGCAGTCCGCCATCGTGACATTTTGTTGTCTACTCAAAAGTCTTTATGCAATATTTTCACATGGTAAATACTTCTCCATTTGTAACGTTCACAGATCTTCAGTGAAACATAGTGACTCACAAGTTGTTATGAAATAAATTTTATCACTTCATAACCTCAAAAGGATGCATAAATTTGTCACATATATTTAAACTTCATCGTCATTTGCTTGGAAGGTGCACCGTGTTTCATGTTATTCTTCTTGATTAGCACTCTCAAATCAGTTAGGCCGCCTATACGACAGGTCTTCTTGACAAATTTCATGAATATATTGTCATCACATCGAATTCCCAACGTTTGTTATCACTTTTACTTGAGGTGAATCCTACTAAACCAAACGTCAGCAAGAAAGTGTGACTCCCTTCTCCCCAACATTGTTTTCGTGTCAGTGCCACTGACCACCTCCCTGAACTTTTGTGCTTTAAAATTCACCGAGGACAAAATTAAAGAATCTTTGTCTACCCCCCCCCCCCTCCAACACAGATAGGCCTAATTAAATATGATATCAAACGTCCCTGTCATGTTCAAGCTTATATGGAGAATATTCTGTAACAACTTAGTTACAGTATCTCCAGTGTTACCATATATACTATTGCAAGAAGTTCTATACAAGTGAAACTTGATATGGAGAAATGATACTTAAAATGTTCCTCTTTAACGAATTATTATTTTTCTCACAGATGAATCAACAACTCGTTCGTCTTTTTCCTCAGGTTTGTCTCAAATATGATTATATTAACTCACGACTATGAATTATCTGTTCCCTGTATGTTTTGAGAGCTTGAAATGTTAAAACTAGTTTCGGTAAATTAGATCTAAAACCCTAGCAACAAGCATGCACTGCATTACAAGTTTTGAGGTAAGAGCTATTTCAAGTTTGAGTTTCTTCGGAAATTATAAAACCTTTTAGTATTATTTAACAATAGTAGGCGCCCATCCAGAGTGCTATGATGAGGGTTGTGGATATTCACCCCTCTTTTCAACACCATACACCACATCATTATTAAATCAAGGATCCGTTCCTGACAAGACTGTAGTTCAACAAACATAGTCGTATATACTTTTTTTTGGCTCGCTTGACTTGAGTTTTGTTTGTCAAAATGGGCTGGTTTGGTAGTGCCGTTTGGCCGTGACGTTTAGGTTCCCGCAGGGCGGGTTACGTAAAATGCAGGTTCATGAGTAAGTCTATGTAATGACCTAATTTGGGTCTCAGCATTTCGTCGCTCAGACATTCTTCATATCAGCATTAATTTCAATTGGATAATGTCAAATTTTGGGCTCTGGGTTCATTAAACGAAATAAAAGTTTACTGGTCAAGCTATATAAACGTCATATCAGTTAAGGGTAGAATGTATATTGGAACTACTCAAAGCCAATTGAAGGCATTTTTCGCCGTTTAACTGGGGCTGCCTTCTTTGGACGCTGGTGTGCTGGGGAGGGGTTTTTCGTTTCGCTGCGTGCGGGTCGTCCTTTTGTAATTTTTTGAATGTTTGAGTGGGGGGGGGGGGTGTTGGGGGTTTTGTCTCTGCAGGTCGGCGGGCGAAGGTTTTTGGCTAGCTTGACCTGAGTTTCGTTTGTCAGTATGGGATGGTTCGGTAGTGCCGTTTGGCCGTGACGTTTTGTATCCCGCATGGCGGGTCACGTAAAAAGCACTCAAAGCCAACTGAAATAGCCCCAAGGCATCAACATTGAGTCTGCTGATTTGTTGTATATGGATATGAAGGACATATGTATTTACTTTTTATTTCTGTTGTTACTTTGTGTATCTTTCAGAAGAATCAACAAGAACACTCAGTGTAGTGCGTTCCTCGTCTTCAGGTATGGCTAAATATATAAATTACTTCATTCGATTTAAACATAACATACACGTTATCTATCTCAGTGAAGTAATATACAGAAAAAGAAACGTAAAACAATTTTAATTTATCAAAGGCACTATCATTTCTGCATGTTTCGTTGTTGTCTTCACAAAGTTGTCGAAGGAGAGAATCGTTCGATTTTCTCTGAAGCTTAAGTAAGAAACGGTATAACCGAAATAACGTCCATAGATGTATGTAAGCATCACGATTTAAACGTAACACAGTCAAAGGTTATAACTACCTTTGAATGCAATCGTGCCAACTATCTAATCAAATATACTGCATAAACGACGAACTTGGTTTGGTGGTGGTTAGCCTTTGCCTTACGTCTTTGTAAAATCTAAAACTTTACATTGTTAAAAACCCAAACGTTAGCAAAAAGGTTTTGACTCCCTTCGCCCCAACATTGTTTTCATGTCAGTGCCACTGAAAAACCTCTCTGACCTTTTGTGCTCTTGAATTCACCGAGGACAAAGTTAAAGAAATCTCAGTCTCCCCCACCCCCTCCAACATACATACTTATAAATATGGTATCCAACGTCCCTGTCATGTTCAAGCAATCAAGCTTTTATGGAGAATATGCTGTAACAAACTAGTTAATTAAATATCCACAGTATATCTCCAGTGTTACCATATATATGCTATTGCAATGAATTCTAATCAAGTGACACTTGATATGGAAAAATGATACTTAGAATGTCCCTCTTTTACGAATGTTTATTTTTCTCACAGATGAATCAACAACTCGTTCGTCTTTTCCCTCAGGTTTGTCTCAAATATGATTATATTAATTCGCGACTATGAATTATCTTTTCCCTGTATGTATCGAGAGCTTGAAATGTTAATACTGGTTTCGGTAAATTAGATCTTAAACCCTAACAACAACCATACACTGCATTACAAGTTTTGAGGTAAGACGTTTTCCTAGACAGTAGCTATCTCAAGTTCCAGAAATTCTAAAACCTTATTAGTATTATTTAGCAATATAGTAGGCGCGGATACAGAGTGCTATGATGACGGTTGTGGATAATCACCCCTCTTTTCAACTCCATACACCGCATCATTAATAAAATCTAGGATCCGTTTCTGATAAGACTGCAGTTGACCAAACAAAGACACTGTTTTTTTTTAGACAGTTGCTATCTCAAGTTTGAGTTTTTCCAGAAATTCTAAAACCTTATAAGTATTATTTAACAATAGTAGGCGCGGATACAGAGTGCTATGATGAGGGTTGTGGATAATCACCCCTCTTTTCAACTCTATACACCGCATCATTATTAAAATCTATGATCCGTTTCTGATAAGACTGCAGTTGACCAAACAAAGACACTGTTTTTTTTTAGACAGTTGCTATCTCAAGTTTGAGTTTGTCCAGAAATTATAAAACCTTATAAGTATTATTTAACAATAGTAGGCGCGGATACAGAGTGCTATGATGACGGTTGTGGATAATCACCCCTCTTTTCAACTCTATACACCGCATCATTATTAAAATCTACGATCCGTTTCTGATAAGACTGCAGTTGACCAAACAAAGACACTGTTTTTTTTAGACAGTAGCTATCTCAAGTTTGAGTTTTTCCAGAAATTCTAAAACCTTATAAGTATTATTTAACAATAGTAGGCGCGGATACAGAGTGCTATGATGATGGTTGTGGATAATCACCCCTCTTTTCAACTCTATACACCGCATCATTATTAAAATCTAGGATCCGTTTCTGATAAGACTGCAGTTGACCAAACAAAGACACTGTTTTTTTTTAGACAGTAGCTATCTCAAGTTTGAGTTTTTCCAGAAATTCTAAAACCTTATAAGTATTATTTAACAATAGTAGATGCAGAGTGATATGATGAGGGTTGTGGATAATCACCCCTCTTTTCAACTCTATACACCGCATCATTATTAAAATTTAGGATCCGTTCCTGATAAGACTGCAGTTGACCAAACATATACACTGTTTTAGTTTGATATCATGAAATGCAGGTTCATGAGTAAGTCTATGTAATGACCTAATTTGGGTCTCAGCATTTCGTCGCCCAGACATTCTTCATATCAACATTAATTCCAATTGGATAATGTCCAATTTTGGGCTCTGGGTACATTTAACGAAATAAAAGTTTACTGATCAAACTATATAAACGTCATCGTTATATCAGTTAAGGGTATAATACATATTGGAACTAATCAAAGCCAACTGAAATAGTCCCAAGGCATCAACATTGGAGTCTGCTGATTTGTTGTATATGGATATAAAGGACATATGTATTTACTTTTCATTTCTGTTGTTACTTTGTGTATCTTTCAGAAGAATCAACAAGAACACTCAGTGTAGTGCGTACCTCATCTTCAGGTATGGCTAAATATATTAATTACTTCATTCGATTCAAACATACACGTTATCTCTCTCAGTGAAGTAATATACAGAAAAAGAAACGTAAAACAATTTTAATTTATCAAAGGCACTATCATTTCTGCATGTTTCGTTGTTGTCTTTACAAAGTTGTCGAAGGAAAGAATCGTTCGATTTTCTCTGAAGCTTATGTAAGATACGGTATAACCGAAATAACGTCCATAGATGTATTTAAGCATCACGATTTAAACGTAACACAGTCAAAGGTTATAACTACCTTTGAATGCAATCGTGCCAACTGTCTAATCAAATATACTGCATAAACGGCGAACTTGGTTTGGTGGTGGTTAGCCTTGTCTTGCGTCTTTGTAAAATCTAAAACTTTACATTGTTAAAAACCCAAACATTAGCAAAAAGGTTTGAACTCCCTTCGCCCCAACATTGTTTTCATGTCAGTGCCACTGAAAACCCTCTCTGACCTTTTGTGCTCTTGAATTCACCAATAACAAAGTTAAAGAAATCTCAGTCTCCCCCACCCCCTCCAACAAACATACTTATAAATATGGTATCAAACGTCCCTGTCATGTTCAAGCACTCAAGCTTTTATGGAGAATATGCTGTAACAAACTAGTTAATTAAATATCCACAGTATATCTCCAGTGTTACCATATATGCTATTGCAATGAATTCTAAACAAGTGAAACTTGATATGGAAAAATGATACTTAGAATGTCCCTCTTTTACGAATGTTTATTTTTCTCACAGATGAATCAACAACTCGTTCGTCTTTTCCCTCAGGTTTGTCTCAAATATGATTATATTAATTCGCGACTATGAATTATATTTTCCCTGTAAGTATCGAGAGCTTGAAATGTTAATACTGGTTTCGGTAAATTAGATCTAAAACCCTAACAACAACCATACACTGCATTACAAGTTTTGAGGTAAGACGTTTTCCTAGACAGTAGCTATCTCAAGTTCCAGAAATTCTAAAACCTTATATTAAGTATTATTTAGCAATATAGTAGGGGCGGATACAGAGTGCTATGATGAGGGTTGTGGATAATCACCCCTCTTTTCCACTCTATACACCGCATCATTATTAAAATCTAGGATCCGTTCCTGATAAGACTGCAGTTGACCAAACATAAACACTGTTTTAGATTGATATCATGAAATGCTCGTTCATGAATAAGTCTATGTAATGACCTAATTTGGGTCTCAGCATTTTCGTCGCCCAGACATTCTTCATATCAACATTAATTCCAATTGGATAATGTCCAATTTTGGGCTCTGGGTACATTTAACGAAATAAAAGTTTACTGATCAAACTATATAAACGTCATCGTTATATCAGTTAAGAGTAGAATCATATTGGAACTAATCAAAGCCAACTGAAATAGCCCCAAGGCATCAACATTGAGCCTGCTGATTTGTTTTATATGGATATGAAGGACATATGTATTTACTTTTCTGTTGTTACTTTGTGTATCTTTCAGAAGAATCAACAAGAACACTCAGTGTAGTGCGTTCCTCATCTTCAGGTATGGCTTAATATATTAATTACTTCATTCGATTCAAACATAACACACACGTTATCTCTCTCAGTGAAGTAATATACAGAAAAAGAAACGTAAAACAATTTTAATTTATCAAAGGCACTATCATTTCTGCATGTTTCGTTGTTGTCTTTACAAAGTTGTCGAGGAGAGAATCGTTCGATTTTCTGAAGCTTATGTAAGAAACGGTATAACCGAAATAACGTCCATAGATGTATTTAAGCATCACGATTTAAACGTAACACAGTCAAAGGTTATAACTACCTAAGAATGCAATCGTGCCAACTGTCTAAACAAATATACTGCATAAACTGCGAACTTGGTTTGGTGGTGGTTAGCCTCTGTCTTACGTCTTTGTAAGATCTAAAACTTAGCATTGTTAAAATCCCAAACGTTTGCATAAAGGTTTTGACTCCCTTCTCCCAAACATTTTTTTCATGTCAGTGACACTGAAAAACCTCTCTGACCTTTTGTGCTCTTATATTCACCGAGGACAAAGTTAAAGAAATCTCAGTCTCCCCCACCCCCTCCAACATACATACTTATAAATATGGTATTCAACGTCCCTGTCATGTTCAAGCAATCAAGCTTTTATGGAGAATATGCTACAACAAATTAGTTGACTAAATATCCACAGTATATCTCCAGTGTTACCATATATGCTATTGCAATGAATTCTAAACAAGTGAAACTTGATATGGAAAAATGATACTTAGAATGTCCCTCTTTTACGAATGTTTATTTTTGTCACAGATGAATCAACAACTCGTTCGTCTTTTCCTTCAGGTTTGTCTCAAATATGATTATATTAATTCGCGACTATGAATTATCTTTTCCTTGTATGTATCGAGAGCTTGAAATGTTAATACTGGTTTCGGTAAATTTGATCTAAAACCCTAACAACAACCATACACTGCATTACAAGTTTTTAGGTAAGAAGTTTTTCTAGACAGTACCTATCTCAAGTTTGAGTTTTTCCAGAAATTTCTAAAACCTTATAAATATTATTTAACAATAGTAGGCGCAGATACAGAGTGCTATGATGAGGGTTGTGGATAATCACCCCATTTTTCAACTCCATACACCGCATCATTATTAAAATCTAGGATCCGTTCCTGACAAGACTGTAGTTCAACAAACATAGACACTGTTTTAGTTTGACATCATGAAATGCAGGTTTATGAGTAAGTCTATGTAATGACCTAATTCGGGTCTCAGCATTTCGTCGCCCAGACATTCTTCATATCAGCATTAATTCCAATTGGATATTGTCAAATTTTGGGCTATAACGAAATAAAAGTTTACTGATCAAACTAAATAAACGTCATCGTTATATCAGTTAAGAGTAGAATCATATTGGAACTAATGAAAGCCAACTGAAATAGCCCCAAGGCATCAACATTGAGTCCACTGATTTTTATTATATGGATATGAAGGACATATGTATTTACTTTTCATTTCTGTTGTTACTTTGTGTATCTTTCAGAAGAATCAACAAGAACACTCAGTGTAGTGCGTACCTCATCTTCAGGTATGGCTAAATATATTAATTACTTCATTCGATTCAAACATACACGTTATCTCTCTCAGTGAAGTAATTTACAGAAAAAGAAACGTAGACAATTTTCTGCACGTCTCGTTGTTGTCCTTACAAAGTTTCCTGGAATACCACTGAAATGCAATTTTTGTACAGGGACGTCATTCTGCCGAAGTATGGCGTTCGGTGCATTCAAGGCTGAATAGTTGACCAATCTTGGTGACCAATCTGATCACCAAAAGGTGTCATTGGTGATTGGGTGATGGACTGTGCCCTAGGACCGGCTGTGACAGCTTAGAGAGTACTGCTTATGTTTTCTGGCATTGTTCCTTTGTTTCAGCTTGTGTAACGGGAGGACCGTTCACGGTCGGTAGGACAGGGCTTTGTTTTATATTGGGATAGATCCTCCAATTTGTTCTGTTGCTGTTTTGCATCGTATTATTTGTGTTTGTGCTATTTTGAAGAAAAAACTAATTTGGAGGAATAGATGCGATATAGTTTTTAGGGGAAAATTTGGCAGTTGGCAGGCAGTCCTGGAGGCAATGAAGTGTGACCTTCGCCTTCAGGTTGAAGGCTATTTTTGCCGTTTATCTGGGGCTGCCCTTTTTGGACGCTGGTGTGCTGGGGAGGGGTGTTTCGTTTCGCTGCGTGCTGGTCGTCCTTTTAGTTTTGTTTTTTAGAATGGGATAGTTGGGTAGTGCCGTTTGGCCGTGACGTTTTGGATCCCACAGGTCGGGTCACGTAAAAAGCACTTCATTTTTGATAGTAGAACTAATGCACGATGCTGCTTATCACAGACTGACTGAACTAGAGCCATGCAATTGCCGCTTAGATGGCACAATTCTTGATGTCTCGAATTCAGTCGAAGATATCTGTAATTATTAAATAAATGTTAACATGGTACCATGTTCTATACGCTCGCGGGTAGCTACAACAGGTGCGCGATTACCTACGTCATAATAAACTTACTTTGACAATGTTACTCAAGGTCAGTTACAAAACTCTATTTATATTTTGTAATGGTCCATACATTTTGTTATTTTCAAATAGGAGTTGCCCATTTTCTTCCGTGGGTGAGTCCCATTGTAGCTGTATTATGTATCCTCTCCTTTTATGGGTACAAGGTCATCTTCAAACGTGAGTGTGTTTTTAATATTTAAAGTAACAATTTTTAATGAATACTTTTGTTTACAAAATTCCCAATGTAATGAAGAGGAAATTGCAGTTAATGAAATACAGTTTTAAATTAATGAGAAATTTGACAAAAAGTGTACAACGTCAGCTGAAAGACACATTGTAAGAGTGTCCATTTATTTTATTTATTTAAGAAATTGTGACACAAATATTACACTCTTTTGTTCTTATTTTTACAATTTTCTCCTTGTTTCCACTTTTTTTTGTAGCTACAATGTCTGCTAACGTATCAATGTAAGTTATTTCTTGTGTCTTTACTTGTTCTTAAAGATTATTGCAGCAAAAGCAAAGAGAACATTAATAACATTATACAGCAATTTACAATGTTAGCCTGCAATAACCTGCAATTCCTTTTAACATTTTTTTACTAGAAATACAGATTCCAATCTCTCTGGACCAACTCAGATTCAATTGAACAGCCTGCCATTAACCGACCAATCACGTATGTTATATCACAACATTACATACACTATTATAGGCTTGAAATTCCTTACATTAATAATACATGGAAATGATTTTCATAACATTTTCTTCCTTAGTTTTGCAGAATAGTTTGCAAGAAAGTTTCAAAAGAAAACAAAAGTAAGAATTTATGTTTTCGTTGTACTTCGTTGGTTTTTTATATGTTTTCGTAATAAGAGACTGGGCAGCCTCTCTTAAAAATAGGATATAAGACATATTGTAGAAATAGAATCATTATGTTTCAATTATTCCGAAGAAAAAAAATGTAGTTACATTTTTTGATTCCAAACGTTAATTATTTATATCCACAACATGTATACAATGAACATACGTACGGTTATTTAAGCAATTAATTATTTATTGAGCAATTGGTCTTAATATATACGTATAGTATACTGTAATAATTTCATTAAGCTACGGGCTGACTGTTCTTGGAAACATGGAATCGTATTAGGTAGAGTAAATTAGGACTTGGTGAAAAACAAATCTAATACCTGGTGTTAAATTCTTTGCATATAGCTGGAAAGTCCAGGTTGCATCGTTATGTATATTAATGAATAACTTTAAAGTGGTAAGGACAATGTGCTTTCTTTAATATCAGCTGTTAAACGTTAATTTGTAATGAAATGATCATCTTTCTCAATATACTCTCTGTCTCTCGATTAAGATCCGATCTTCCCAGCATCCCTAGTGATGACTCGACTGAAAGTAGTAAGTTTTATTAACAATATTTTGTCTCTGCAGGTCGGTGTGCGTATTTACTTTTTTGGTTCGCTTGACTTGAGTTTTGTTTGTCAGAATGGGATGGTTGGGTAGTGCCGTTTGGCCGTGACGTTTTGGATCCCGCAGGGCGGGTCACGTAAAAAGCACAATATTTTATACTATTTGTCATGACCAATTGTATTGCAGGTTATTATTGATCCAGATATGCCACTTCTGATAGTAGATTGAATATGAAAAGAAGCTGCAAACCTTATTACTTATCTCTGTCAAACAGTCAAATATAGCTATATATTACAAATTAATACATATCACATCCTTAAACTGCGTCTTTATCAGTATGACAGGATTTGATCTTAGAGTTTCGAATCAATTCTTAAAGGTAAGAATATAGTCCTTCGAACGATGCCATAAAAAATATAACTATTGCGAATACTGTTAGAAATCATTCACGTTATAAATATATTTTCTTCTTAGAACATTCAATTTGTCCTTTCATTCATTCAATTCTCCCTCTCACCCTCCCCCTCTCCAATCCGTAGATTATTACTCAGCAACGACGAAAGGTACTGCAGAAAAATACAGAATTTTCAGCGAGAACGATTTCTGTCTGCTATCAAGTATAAAGATGGGAACAATATACAATAGATGGATGGGGACAATTGACGCCAATAAAGTGGCTGTTCTAACGACTATTCCAGGTAAAAGATTACAAACAGTATTGTTAGTGGTGTGGATACAAATGACACGATGGGTTGTATTATTCGGTAAATAAGAATTGGTAGATTAATGTTGTTCTATTGATTTTACTTTATATGTCTTCATCAGAAGAGGATGTGTGTGAGCAGAGGGGAATGGAGAGTAGAAATAAGGACAAGGGTGAAGGAGATGGTGAAGAGGTGAAAGGTATAAGGTGAATTAGGAGATGTGTGTTGGTTGTTTATGTCTGTGTGCGAAACGGGTGCACTAGGGCGGGGGGGGGGGGCATGCACTGAGGCATTTTAATTCAACTTAAACGCTTTTTCTAGAAAGATAAAAGGAATTATGAAAAGTTGTCAATGCAAATTTTTGCAATATTTATAACATAGGAATATTGGTCTAGATATTAAGAGACTGAACTCTGTGATATTTTCATTGTTTTCTATGACGTCAGAGGGACTTATCAAGAAGGAAATTATCAACTGGCATGAATTTGTTAAGCGAACACTTGATCTGCCCAAAAGTGATCACCTGATTAACATTGAGGGAATTGGAGTAAAGAAAAGTAAGTATATTTGAACCAAAGATTTTTACTTTGTGATGGTATATTGATAACGTAATGAAAACGAATTAATCCGTTTTCTATATTTCTAACACTCGTTAACAGGATCATTAGTAACTGTGATATTATCCGCAAGTGGTAGAGTGGATAGCTCTGGGGGGGGGGGGCTGGGAAGAGACCAGGGATTTGCTACCCTGACATGTTACAATCCTTTCTCCCGGCATCTCATGAATTTTGTGTATCGAGAAACTTTAAGTAAACCTCGTTGCACTATAGCGGTATATGACAGATTCTTACAAGTGCATGTAGTGATTTTCGAAGTGAGTTTGCGCATGTGCTTTCTTAGCCTTACCCCAAGGGCACTTTTCGAAGTCATGTCGCGTTCAAATATTTCTCTTATAAGAATCTTCATCAGTTTTTAAGTCAACTGTTCCTATACTGCTTACGCCTGGACCATTAGCAACACTCTCTTGGTGGTTGGAGGTATTTACTTTTTTTGGCTCGCTGGACTGTTTCGTTTTTCATAATGGGATGGTTGGGTAGTGCCGTTTGGCCGTGACGTTTTGGATCCCGCATGGTGGGTCACGTAAAAAGCACACTCTCTTGATGGTTACTTATACATTTATGGTTTATTTGCAGTTACATATTACCTCATTACTGGACATGTTGATAGTGATACTTTGGCCAGCCGACTGACCTTTGACCCCCATTCAATGGGCACGCAAAGCCCAATGTTAGTACCTGATGTAATGAAGCATATATCTGGCATTTTAGAAGGAATGGAAGTTATCAAATCATATGGGGTAAGTCATTTACATAGAAATAGGTTTGTTTTGTATATCCTATCCTCCCTTCCACCTTCCGCTCTCTCACCTTACTTCCCTCTCCCCTCAACGCTTACCCCTCTCCTCTCCATCCCAATCTCTTACCCCTCCCTCCCTGCCCCTTCCAGTAAATATGTGACATTTTCATCCAGACGCACACCAAATGTCGTTACTTTGTTTTGTGTAAGGCCCACTCATTCATTTTAATTTCTAAGAAGCTTTTTTTTTCAACTGTTCAGTACATACTTTCAAATATATGTCAGTTAGCAAACATGAAGTTAGTGATCGTTGGAAAATAACCCAGTTTTTATCTTATTACTTACAGTTTTTACATCCGGGTTTCTCAACAAAGAAGGTTTTATACACCAAAGACGGAATATGTAAATTATACGATTTTTGTCTGGCTGAGGACGCACCAAAGATCGTATCTCTCAAGAAAGCACAGGTATAGATTATATGTATATATATATATATACACAAAAATATTTAAAAAGAAAATATGTCTACTTTTATAACTTTTATAACAGTTTACACGTTTGATCGCTCATGTTCAATAATTGTTTAACAAACTAGCTATATCGAATGTAGATGGAAATTAAATTGCAATTTACCACTGACAGTGAGTTTCTGCTTCACACAGGCTAAACATAAACTGAAGAGGTATCAATTGCATTTGTATTTCAAAAACAAAATTCACCATGTAAACATTTATAAGATCAGAATATAATTCTGAATAGCTAATTTGACTATTCAAGCTATAATGAACTACACTGCTATGTCACAGTTGACCGCACTCCACTTAAAATAGTCTCAGGTGTAATTAGTATCTTATTTTGCTCATCATTGTGCTAACTGTGATATCATGTATATACGTAATATCTTAAATTCTTAAATTCTCTTAAAGTATCTCCTTTTAGGAGATATGGAGAACAATCATCAGTAGAGATGTTCTTTAGCCTGAGTACCATTGTTTCCTTTTCGATAGATGGGGTTTTTCACCTTAAACCGCTTCCCTCCAGAATCATTATTCCGGAATGAGTACACAAATGAAAGTGACGTATGGTCTACGGCTGTAGTAATATGGGAGATCTTGTCAGATGGTGATTATACACAAATAAATATCCTCAAGTTTACATGACAATTTATAAAATCTTCACAAAAAATGACCGAAGTTTCAGCTGTCACGGTATGTATGCATTCAGAAAGTTTTAGTATCGTTTACGGATCCGATGGACTGCGACAGTGTGTGTTGTGGTGAGTAATATAATTGCGAGGTCCCTAAATGTGAGGATGAGTGCGACATTAACTCATCACCTTGAACCCCACCCACCCACCAACCCCCGCCCGAACCATCCCCGAAGTCAACGTTGTCTCCTTCCATTAATTCTACTCTATGGTAATAACATATGAACGGAAAATTGTGAAAAAGCTTCAAATACGTAACGAAGCCGGTCCCTTTCGTTTTGTTGTTTTCATAACCAGAGCAACAGCTACGTGGAAAGAGACGGGGGAAGGGGAGGGGGGGGGGAGGAGATAATGAGTTAGGGAAAAGGGGAGGAATATATTCAAACGAACGAAAAGGGTACACTTTTGTTTAACACTTACTCATTTACTAATACATTAATATTAAAAATCAAATCACAATTCACCGTATTTCTGTATAATGCATTAATAATGATGATGGAGAACGAGATTTGTCTTTTATATTAAGGAACCTCTCCGTTTCCCATTGACGAGGAAGTAAAGCCTGGAATAGATGTCGAAACATCCAAATTAATGTGGCCTCCTAGAAACCTACAACTAAGGTATATATAACCAAGGGAAATGAGCGTTCACAAATTCGTTTACAGTACACACGCAGGCAAAGATAACCTCTTTGAAAAACGTCCATGATGCAATTGAAATACTGAATTCTGTAAGAAATTGTGTAAGGTGGGGGATGCATATGGGTGATAATTAAGGGATACGTAAAGTCTAATTTGCTAACCCTGACGTTTTCTGTTTTATTAAAAAAGAATCTAGGTAGACTTATCCGATAACGGCATAACACATCACGTATATACGTTTATCTGGGGCTACCTTTTTTGGACGGTGGTGTGCTGGGGAGGGGTGTTTTCGTTTCGCTGCGTGCTGGTCGTCCTTTTGTGGTTTTTTGAATGTTTGTGTGGTTGGTTGGGGGTTTGTCTCTGCAGGTCGGTGGGCGTATTTACTTTTTTGGCTCGCTTGACTTAAGTTTTGTTTGTTAGAATGGGATGGTTGGGTAGTGCCGTTTGGCCGTGACGTTTTGGATCCCGCAGGGCGGGTCACGTAAAAACCACATGGTCTATCGTGTTGTTTTGCTCAAATTTTAGCAATGTTTTTTAAAAGGTATTGACAACAGATTAGATTGAAAAATGAATTAAACTAGAACCAGGTTGCATCCTTACTCATTTCCTGGTCATATTCGACAGAAATTTTTCATTATTTGACTGCTGGAATCAAAACTGCTCTCTGCGACCGTCTATTCATCATCTGAGAGCTTCATTCAAATCGGTAAGAAATTTGTGAAGTGTTGATTTAAATTTATGGTTCGAATTCCATGCTAAACACACTTTCTTGTTTTGCTTTATTTTCAAATTTTTTATAATTTTCTGTCAGGTTTCTGTTGTTTACTTACTTACTGATCTGATTTTAATACGGAAAATATTTCCATATTTCCTCTATCTATATTATATTTTGCATATATATTGTATATATATGTATTTTGTTTTCGGTTCATAGATATTCGAAAAGTTAATAGAAAATAGTGTCTATGAGATACCGGTATCAAGTTTGTATACACCGATGGGGCGGAGCGTTCTTTCATCTCCAAGCAGACAGCCGGATAACGGTGAATGATCCTCAATTTCGAACGAGAGGCAGGCATTAAAATATGCAGAACTATGGAAGGATCACGTAGTACCGTATTTTAATAACAGAAATTCACCAAACGCGCTTTGCCTTATGCATTTTCAAAACCTATAACAGCTTATATTTCAGTATAGACTAGATAGTGATGGTTATACAATATCAGTTTAAGTTGTTTGCTGACTGTGTACATATTCGTAGCAGATGCAATTTCAATTTCAAGTGATATATTTTGGTAATATTTGCTTTTTGTTATTCAAATCAATTTTTTGGGGTTCCTGTGTCGGTTTACGCAGCGTGACCAAACAATATTTGTATCGCGCTTTATAAAAGCAAAAAACGAACTGGTTTTAAGCATGGTATGTGTATATAAAATTACTGTCGGTTCTTGTATTATTTTACATCGTAATAACTGTATTTTACATTTCAATCTCGTCTACTCTATGCATTCGTTCACTGAGAGTGTACTTCCTATCATACACATTTACTACGTTGATTATACCTGTGCTGTACAACTTGATGTGCCGATGACCTGCATGGCTTATTGTAAAGTTGCATTAATGCTGTGTTATCGGCTTGAATCAATTGGGGTATGACTTTCTTCGGGTATCTTATTGATTAATCCAGTTTATTACACTGATTATATTACTCTTTTAATATTCATGTTGGAACATGATAGAGGCGTGTGTCAGAAAAGGCTTGTGGTATGGTCATGTACTGGGTGGGATGATCAGCGTTGGCGTGGAAATATTGTCGTCGCCAATGTGACGATTAATTAAATTGAATGAAAGAAATCTGAAACATTGTCTTTGCTTGTTTAAATTGTATTTTTTTTTCGGTAGCATACTGTCAGTGTTTCGACATGACAAATCAATGTAAATGTTGCTGGAATAAACCCAATTGTCCAACCAAGAAAACATTTGTTTTTATTTCATTGAATTGTTAGTGTTTGTCTCCAAGAAAAAAAGAAATACATTCAATTCATATGTAAAGTGACATATGTAAAGTGGATGTGTCGAACGGTTCAACAGATTAAGTGCAACAAAATTCACTTCCACTTATACTACCAGTTGGAGTATTTCATAGGTATCGCTAAATTAATTGCTTTCGCAATATTTTATAATCCAACAAACAAGCACATGTGTATAGTAAACATGTATAAACATGCATTAAAATGTGTAAGATGTTGCAAACTCAACTTTCACAATCTATGGAGAAAAAATCATTTCCTTTGTTTCGTATTTGCATGCCGAGAAGCATTCCAAATATAATGTATCTATCCATCTTGTACACGACTCATGATACTATAATTCACATGCCAGACATGTCACCCGTCAAAAGTTGAAAATATTCAGAATTATCTAAAGTAATACAATATTCATCATTAGAGGAAATATCTTGTATCTTGGTGTTGATATCTTTGTTCTGTATATACTTATACTACAAAAAGCAGGCTTCAGTTAAGAATCCGCAAAACGTTTTAATTTGACAGAATCGGGAAAGCTATTGTGGAATATACAGTGCCTTGGTGTGAATAGGCCTAATCATTGCTTTATGAACAATTGAAAGTTTTTACGACTCCAAATATGATTTGTGTCTTATACAAGGAAATGACATTATTGCAGAGGTTCACATTGTAGTCATAACGATTAAACATCATAATGGAAATTCTGTAATATAGGTGAAAATGTTGTTCGAGATATAACATCATAAGTATCTGAAAACAAACCAAACTGCTTCATATGTAAGAATAAAAAGAATCGTTCGAAAACCTGAATAGTTTAGTACTTAGCAACAGGAAGTTATCTAAAACTACTATATTGATTATTCTTCATAAATGACTGCGCATACCTTCAGTTTCTGAAAGATTGCTTTAGATCTGTTTGTGTATTCTTTTAGTTTCACAAGGCTTAAATTCTGATGGCAAATGTCAAGGTGACATTACGGGAATACTAAAATTGCTGATACTTTTCGAGTGCGTACTTCAAAAGCAGATTGAATGATGCCATTATGGTAAATGAGTGGAAAATATTTGGCTTTTACGAGCGAAGTATACTAGTGGTGCTTCACTCTCAGTACCGTCGTTTTGCACACGTCACATCATGTTCCTTTTGTTAGAATGGCTACTTTGAGTGCTCGAAATATAATATTATGGATCATAATTGTGCAATGTGAATGATGAATGAATTAATCAAATGTGATATTATGTTAGTACTAATATGTTCAATAAACATTTTGAATTTTTTGTGTGGGAATATTGTTCCTATTTATTATCCTCTTCTATACAAAATGAAAGGAAATAAAAACATTGTAAATATCTACTTATTGACCTTCGTGAATTCTTGAAATTTTAAAGGAAAGAGATGATTTAAACGTGCATATAATGTTTTCTAAGCACGTACGTTATCAGATTATGGTAGCTTTATCTATTATGGGAACGAGGATTCTAAAAACCACAAGGACGACCAGCACGCAGCGAAACAAAACACCCCTCCCCAGCATACCAGCGTCCAACAAAGGCAGCCCCAGAGAAACGGCGAATATCGCCTTCAACCTGAAAGCGAATGTTACACTCCACCGCCCCCAGGACTGCCTGCCAATTGGCAAATTTCCCCCTAAAACTATATTGCATCTGTTCCTCCAAATAAGTTTTTTTTTCACGGTGTAACACAGCAACAGAACAAACCGGAAGGTCCATCCCATTTAACACAAGGCCCTGTCCCACCGACTATGAACGGTCTCCCGTTACACGGTCGGTCAAACTATGAAACCACTCCCACAAGCTTGAAACAAAGGAACAATCCCAAAAAAACATGAGAAGTACTCTCTAAGCTGTCACAGCCGGTCCTTGGGCACAGTCCATCACCCAATCGCCAATGGTACCTGTTAACGAGGGCCGGCCGTGAGAGGTCAACAGGGGGCAACTCAATAAGAGCGGAACAAATGACACGCACCACCCTGCTTGGAGTACTACTCTACGGTTCTATGTTGCCAAACAGCGCCGGGACCATCGACACAAGTGCAACCCGCCCCAGAAACGTAACAAATATGAACAAGGCAATCTGGGTCAGTTACCGCTACAAACAAGGGCCCTAACCACCATTCTCGAAATTTTGGTACATTACCGCCCTCTTGACAAGCTCTGTACCACCCGACCAAATGAATGAAAATATCGCTCTCTACAACCGCATCAGGACGCGGGTGCCAAAGGTTTTGATCCTGCTCTCAAATACAGCACAAGGTGCATCGTAGCCGAACCAAGGCGAAGGCCCTTTGTCTTGTTCGGATTCAACTTCGCCCCGGTAGCTCTTTCAAAGGAGTCCAGACTCAAAACCACACACGTGACTTCAATGCATATTGAAAGCATTTCTCGTTAACACCCCTTGGCACAACGAATGGGACAAGTCTCGAGTCCTTTTCCAAAAAACGGGAGAGGGACTCGCTAAACAAAACATAGAGTATTGGAGACAGGGCACCCCTGGCGCACCTCCCTTTCTGCGTTACAAACCTCTGAACAAAACCCATTTACGATCACAGAACTGAAACTTTCCTGATACAAAACAGAAATCCATTTACTAAAAATTGGGTGCAACTGAAACGTCTCCAATACATCCATGTCAAATGCCTTCTGCTGGTCAAGAAAGACCAATGCACAAAGCATTCCCCCATCTGGACGTACCAGCTCGTCCCCGTGGCACGTTTTGGCTCAATTATCATCGAGTCTTCGGATTCGTTGTCAGAGAGATCTGGATCTGGTGGCAAACGGGTCGGTGGTACCTGATCCAAACTGGGGACGGAAATTAACGATGGTTTGGGGGAGCTGGTGGAGACCACATCTCCGCCTCACGATCTGGTGAAGGCGGTGTTGACACAAGGTTGAGGTCTGCACCGACGGGATAGCTTGGATTCTCACCATCTTTCCCCTTTTTAAGTGAAGATTTCTCCGAGGCAGTAGATGCGTCTGAACTTGACGCCACTGCTTGACCCCTACCCCTTTGTCATAGCGACAAAATATGAGTGACAAGCGCTTAAAACACGGCCCTCCTTCGGCGAGCTGCTTTGTCATGCCCAAGACAAAGGCAGCGTTGGCCTCGTGACCGGTCCCCCCACACCTGAAGCAGGTACGAGGCTGACCGGGATAACGCAAAGTGGGCTTTGTGCCCGGCAATGAGAGTTTTCTGTTTTACAAGTTTCTGCTGCACCTCTAATCCTATGTGGATGAGAGTTAACCGCTCGTATGGAGTATCTGTCAACCTCTCGACATTACTCAGGAACGTGTCACCCTTCTGCAGGGCCACGCCACTGGTAAAACGTAGATCGTACGTATTACGACCCTGGAGAAAAACGTAACGTTACTTTGGCACTGTTTTTCAAAGGCATTGTGTCAGATTTTAAGGCAAAAAAAATACTTTCAGCTAGGTTCAGCTATACAGCTCGCTCCGCTGATGAATTTGATGCCAATTGCACTGTTGATATGCCTAACCCTTCTCATGCAAATACGGCACCTTATCCCACTTGTCAATCTGCTTATAAAAGGCTCAGCAAGGAAGAGTATGATAGAGTACTTAATTCACCAGTTAAAGGACATGAGATATTTGCAACTCAGTCACAACAAACCATGTTACTCAGTTCTAAAAAGCAACATGCTGGCAATTTTGATCACATGGCTAATAATGGCTTTGCTGGTGTTTATCAAAATCTACACGAAAGTGGGTAGTAAATTTGCTTAGTAAATTTGCCTTAATAAGAGTCATTACAGTGCTATGGTGGCTTACAGACAGACAAGCAATGAATGTGGGGGTATCCTCATATCTCTGTCTGAGATGGAAGAATTTGTGGGACTTGCTCAAAAGTTGTGTTTGGATGCACTCTCTGTAGCACCTCTATAAAGGTTTAAACCAAAGTAGCAAACGTGGCAGGAATCTGTCAGTACTAAACATTGCATTGCAGTTAGGCTTGCATCACACTTCGATCAGCTCAAGTGCAGCTCGGAGATTGCTCAGCAGCATCACTCTTCCCAGTCCTGCTATCAGTACACAACAAAAGTCAGCTAACCAGTTTGGACATTTAATGATTCATCAATGATAAGGCCGAAAAGAGGTGTATAATAAAGGAGACAATACAACTGCGTGGCCTCTCAAAAGACTCTCGAATTAATGCAGACTATGATCGTCAGTTTCATAACCCTCTACGTAATGCAAGAAGTAAGACTCCTTTTCATCCTGCAAGTCAACACAGGGATGTAAATGTAAAGAACTTCACCCTGGATACATTTTTATTGGTTACAATCACAGGGGTCAGAAGGTACAATGTCCAGGCCATAAGGGTTGTTTAGCAAACCTGAGGGAAGATGCCAATATCGGAGATGAACAAAATTGTGGGAAGATTTGTGAATCCAAATAACCCAGTAAAGGGCAAGTGCCTCATAACTGATGCTGATGGCAAGGCATGTAAATGGTTCAGTAGTACAATGGCTGCAGCTACAAATTCTGCAACATAGAACCTGTTAGACCAAGTCCACCTTAACTGGTCACTCCGCAGAGCACCGACGAAAGCAGAATTCTCCTCTGATGTTTCCTGCAAAGATTGTGACTAAGAAGCGCTTGATACAAAAGCGCTTTGCAGAGGACATAACCTACCCGTTACATGCAGACGTGACTACTTGCAAGAAATCACTCAAATACGACCACTGCAAACTTGTTAAAGTTTTGTCAACATGTTTAGACTGCCTTACTCATTGCTACAGTGGAAATCATTCACATTGCCTAAAGCATTAATATGTTTGCAGGAGGGGCAGGTATAGTACTGTACAACTTTCCATTTATTCCAATTGCTCCAAAGGATTCTCTGCTAATATCACACACTGACAGCACTAAAGTAAACAAAAAAACTGAGACACGTATTTGCAGAAAACGATTTTGGTCCACTCGTTTGGAGACTTCCACTAAAAAAACAGAGGCAGTCAACAATGCTTTCGAGGTGACCAATCCAAAACATAGTACCAATTTTTCACGCAACAGTCAGTACAGGGACCATATTGCCGGAGGATCCGTAGCCAGGAAGACGGAAGCTGCAGGATTGAAGGTGAGCTCAAATAGTCCATGTAGCCAAACTCTGAAACAGATTCAGAGAACACAACAGTGTGATAAATTACGTAAGAGAGGAAGAGCATACAGAAGGAGGAGAGCACAACTTAGAGAGCGATTGATATAGACGCTAATAGAAGTATGCCTCCCCAAAAGGTTTCGATCGGTGAATATAATTACGTCGGTGATTGATTATATAGTTTAATAGTATCTTTAATCGAATATAAGCTATATTGAAACCTATACTTCTGCTCAATGTAATAATTTTATTATCAGAGGGATTAAATTTATTCCATTCAACAAACCAACATTTTAAAATTAAATGTATAACGAGACAAGATAATCACACAAGGAAAATGAGTAAATATATAAAAACTAATTTTATTTAAATAAAAACTGTTAGTTGGGATTTAATAACATCACAATTTGTTAACGGTTCTGCATATACTTTCAATTCCTTTGATTCAGAGAAGACCAGATTGCTTAATATTTGTTAAATTAGATGCATTGCATCAGATTATTGTTAACATTACTTGTGTGTAATTTCCATTATCAGCCGTTGTACTTTTTGCGTGACCCGCCCTGCGGGAATCTAAACGCCGCGGCCAAACGGCACTACCAAACCAGCCCACTCTGTCGAACAAAACTCAAGACAAACGAGCCAAAATAAGTAAGTACGCCCACCGACCAGCAGAGACAAACCCCCAACCACCCACTGGCACATTCAGAAAACCACAAAGGACGACCAGCACGCAGCGAAACATGGGGTAGACCCTCCAGTTTGTTCGGTTGCGGTGTTGCACCGCATTATTTTTGTTTGCTCTATTGTAAAAAACATGTTTGGCGGAATAGATGTAATGTGGTTTTCAGGGGGAAATTTGCCAGTTGGCAGGCAGTCCTGGAGGCGGTGAAGTCTGACATACGCCTTAAACTTGAAGGCGATTTTCGCCGTTTATCTGGGGCTGCCTTTTTTGGACGCTGGTGTGCTGGGGAGGGGTTTTTCGTTTCGCTGCGTGCGGGTCGTCCTTTTGTAGTTTTTTGAAT